>JBAGKK010000288.1:361758-406091 GCA_037177015.1 Euceroptres primus
AATTCCTCAGATAAATTTCCATTTGCCCGAACTTTACCTTTGCTACCTCTTAGACAGACTTCGATAAGTCTTACCAGATGAAATATAATACAGTCATGAAATATTATAGTTATGAAATATAATACAGTTATGAAATATTATAGTTATGAAATATAATACGGTTAATTATAATGATCTGAAGTGTATAGAATTTCTTTACCGCAATACTTTTTTCGTTCTTAATGAAAATATATACCAAAAAATTCATGGTACCCATGAATACCCATGGTATTAGCCATGGTAATACCCATTTCCCATTTCACCCTTACTTGCAGACCTGGTCATGGATGACCTGAAAAATAATTACTTAGAAATATTAAAAGAAAAATATGGTATAAAGCTCTCCTTTTATTATCGATACGTGGATGACCCGATTTTATTTGTCAAAAAAGATCATATCAATTTAATTATCGACACATTCAATTCTTATAGTAATCTCGATAATAATCTGCAGTTTACTTTTGAACTTGAAGAAAACAATATTATTAATTTTTTGTACATATCTCTAATGAAAGAAAATAATATCATTACCAACTGGTATAAAAGCCATCTTTATCAGGCAGAACGATCAACTATTTCTCAGGTCATCCAACGCAAGTAAAAAAAAAATTGTATTCAGCCTCGTTGACAGGGCAATAATGTTGTCGCACAGAAAATTTCATGCAAAAAATTGAAAATTAGTACCCAATTATTACTAAATAATGATTACCCGATAAGTTTTATAAACCAATAAATTAAGATCCGAAAACTAAAAATAAAATATCTACCTAACCAAAACAACTCTGCGCGTAAACAATTACTGGGCCGCCAACCAAAAGTCTGTTTACCATTTATAAAATTTGATAAAACTTCCCACAAATTAAAAAAATTCAACATAGCTACAATTCCATCGATAAAACCTTCTTTGTTCCCATTTTTTTTTACTTACCTTTACCTGGTTTAACTAGAAATGACAAAGAAGGTTTTACCGATGGAATTGTAGCTATGTTGAATTTTTTAAATATGTGGGAAGTTTTATCAAATTTTGTTCCCATTTTTTTTACTTATCTTTACCTGGTTTAACTAAAAATGACAAACCAACGTTGTTTATAAAATTCCTTGTAAAAACTGTCCTGCCTCTTACGTGGGTGAAACCAAGAGAGCACAGTAAAAACTAGACTTTCCTTTCAATCTGGTATGCTTTTTTGGGCATTCTAATATGATCTTCGGTTGTTCTATATGATATCTGATCAACTTCATTTTGAAAAATGATACCAAATTCGATTTTGTTTTCATCCCCAATCATTCTATTTTGATTCGGAAATCGTAATTCTTTTATTCGGGATTCATGGACTAAACTAAAGTCGGATGGTTTTGTCGCCTGATCTGTTTCCATACCGAATTTGGCTCTAAAAGCATTTTTATTTTTAGTGTGAATGTTAGAAACGCATATAAATGAAAACAAAAAGAACAAGAAAAACGAATTTGTTATAAATGTACTTCATAGCACCTATAAACATGAATTTGACTGGAAAAATACCCAAATACTTGATTTTGAGTCCAACTGGCAAAAACGTTTAATTTCCAAAATGATGTACATTAGGATTAACAACAATGTTATTAACTTTATGCTGAACTTTATGTTTATTAACTATTATGCTTTAAATCGCAATCCTTTGCTTTAAATGTACAATCCACTGATATAAAATCTAAAATAAGTAAGATGGAATTATGGTTTTAAAAATTCCATCTTACTTATTTTATACTCTCACTAGACAACAGGTCATGGTTCAAAAGTGCATGGTTTTCAGTATAAATACCCCCTCTAAGTTTTAGAATAGGTAATTATCGTTCTCACCTCACAGACGACGTCCAAACGTTAGTTTTGTTCTCTGACTAGTTGATTTTTTTATCGCCTTAATCTTATGTTTTTTTAATGTGATTTTCTATTTTAGACATATAAGGTAATTTGTTTACAATTTCCTAAAAATGGTTTAAAATTTTTTTTTGTACTTGTTCTATATCTTGGTGTTTTCAATAAAATTTTAGCCTGAAGAGGGCAGCAAACCAAGCTGACGAAACAAAATAATTGTGAATTATATTCATATTTAACCTCTGTGATCAACAAACAACTTCTTCTCTGTGATCAACAAACAACTTCTTCCCTGTGATCAACAAACAACTTCTATGTATCACCCTTTAAATATGGAGGGTGATACATATTCTCGTACCAACAGTCACAAATAAGTTCTAAATGAATTTTGTTAAACATTAAGTTCTAAATGAAAATCTAAATTTTACTATAAATAATTTCAGTTGTTTGTTTGAATCAATAGCAACTGTAGTACTTATGAATTAAACAATTTATGCTTTGGTATTTAATGAACATGTCTTTTTTCTGTTTCAGGTAAGTTTCAAAAATCATCAAACACATGCAAATCCTAAATATGAGAACCGTGAGTAATTTAATCTAATTTCTCAAAAGTTGCCTTCGATTGAAAAATGACAAAGTTCTTGGATAATTGGATATGATCGATTTAAGAAGATCTCTTATTCCTGCCACTACACGAATAGTAAATAGTCCATATCCATCACGGATGGAAATATTTATTGCTTTTGGCACATGACTGTACAAAATTTCAGCGACTGGTGCCACATACGCCTCGCGTACTCGATAATTGCACCGGAAAATGAACGACTTGCCTTTGCCAGAACACTGTCATCTGGATGCTGCACGAAAAGCAGCGACGCTGACAACCGCGACCGACAAAAACGTTATTATTAATCTAATCTCTAATAACCAAATCTTCCATTTATTTCGGTCAAACCATTTTTAAAAGACTCGACTATTAAGAAGAGGTTTCAAAACTGTAGAATCAAAAACTGCAGAATCCAATTTAAAACATTAGAATTTTAAATCTAAAGTATTTTAATAAAGTAAAGGAACAGTTTAAAAGTAACACATTAAAGATTTAAGAAAACAAATAAATGTCTCGACTAAGGAATTACTGGATTAAAAAGATGGATCGACAGGCTTTGCACAAATCTTTTCTCAAACCCGTGCCAGAGAAAGAAAACCGAGACCCTTTATTCAAATTTATGTAATCTTATAGTCCGAAGGGTTTGGGGGATTTCTGGGGTAATTATCACGATGCACAGTGAGTAATGTCTTTTTTTTTTATCTGGTGGAACCCTCAATTCTCCAGGAGCAAAGTTTTGACATCATTACGCCTCATCGTTAATGTAATAACGCATCTTGCTTTTCCTCATGATCCCCTTTTCACATCCCCAACCACCCATTTATTTTTTAGTCTTCTGTACTCTATGGACCATGCAATTTTACTCTTCTGGGGTTGCCAGTGCCAGTAGTAAACTTATGCGTCAGTATCGGCTAATGAAATCAATGGATGCGTGCCAAAGTTAAATGCGATCAACCCCCCACCCTCTGTCGAAGCTACTCCCCAACCCCTCAGCATGGGGCTCCACTGCCTGTGGAGACCAGGAGGCGGTTGTCGAGGGGCGCTTGTTTTAATTTCCGATGGATATTAGGAAGGTGCAGGGAACGAGGAATTTATAAACATTAGGCAGGTTTTGACACTCTGGTTGATAAGCTGATGAGCTTGCGAATTCTGATCTGGAAAGTAATAAAAAAGAGCAATTTTTCATTTAAATAGTTCAGTATTTAATTATATATATATATTAAAATAAATTAAAATAAATATTGAAATGCCAATGTTACAATTTGAAAACATCATCTTGTTTTTTAGCATTCTAATTAAACCAGAAATTGAAATTATAAAATCCCCTTCCGGAGTCATTCAAGTCTGCTTCAAAATTTAGAATCATTTCAATTTTCTGAATTAAACTACAGTATCATTCAAATTCAAAAAGTGAAACCTGGAACAAATCTGGAAGCATTGAAATTCAAAAGACCGTACGCATTTTTCGTATGTTCGTATTTTCGTATGTTTCGTAAGAACAAACGCAAACTAAGAAAGTATCGGATTTTAAGAAGTATTTGAAGGCCTCCAAATAGAAATAAAATCTGAAAATCTCTATATTCAAAATTTTGAGGACTAATAAATTAAGCTACCAGATCTAAAAAGAAGTAAATTCTTTAATAGAAAGATTATGCAGGTCACGCAGTAATAAACTAATTCTATGAATTTGCAGTATCTAAGAAATGACATATTACACAATGACATTTACGCAATTTAAAGAACTTTGACTCCTTTCTACCATAATTGCTGGAATGAACTATGGAGTGTGAAGCTCATAAATTTGAAAAATATTCGAAACGCATTAAGTGACTAGCAGCTATTGACATGGTGATGATAAAATATCTGAACGTTAGTGTAAAATATATAAACCATAGGTTTGAATATTAAAGAGTAACTTTAATGTCACAGAGATAATCATGCTAGTGTTCAATCATGATTACGCTTTGATCGTTTAATGCCAGTGATGCATTATCCGTGAGAGAACGAAGTCGTTAGCGAGGATGTCGCCGCATTTATTCCACTGCTATTCAGTTCAGATTTATCGGTACGAAGGAGATTGCCTTTAAATATTAATAGTGTAGTTCGGCTGGTGGGTTTATAAAGTAGAGTTGACAGAGGCTGAGGTATGTTTCCTTGTAATCGACTCGACCCACGCAAGATTTGTCGGGCAACAAGTGAGAGAACCAAGATCCATGTCATTCAAGTTGCATGATCCTTGGAAAAGTTCGAACATGAGTGAAACTTCCTTTAAGTATCGATAATAACATTTTTTGCACGATAAAATCGCCTTCTCTTAAAGGAAATATTTTTCAATTATTTTCTGAAGCCTCCATCACTATTAAAACATTTCTAGAATATTCTGTAATCCTCCAGAATTTTCTACAATATTCTAGAGTCTTTAAAAATCCTTCTGAAAGCGATTAAAATCCTCTACAATCTCAAAAAGTTTTCCACATTTTTTAAGAATCTTGCAGAATCTTTAGGATTCTCTAGAATATTTTTGAATCACATTTCTAGAATATTTCCAGGCTCGTTGAAACACATATTAAGGGTATGTAATTCATAATGATGACACGAATTACCGACCGATTTTTTATTTATATTCAGCGAGTTTATTAAAAGAGAAATGCAAATATAATATTGTTTGAGGAAATAATGAGTATATCAAGGAATTGATGTCTGGTACGTTTCAATTTTTATTTTGAAAACAAATTGTTTTTGAAATTTTTTTCAAAATAAAAACTGAAACGTACCAGACATCAATGCCTAAATATATTCTTTATTTCCAAAAATTTCAACATTATATTTGCATTTCTTTCTTCATAAATCCGCTGAATGTAAATAAAAAATCAGTCGATAATTTGTGACGTAATTATGTATCATATACCCTTAAATCTAGGCTTCACAGCTTTTCCCCTATTTTTCCCCCTTTTTAAAGAATTCCCCTTTTTACCCCTTTTTTTAAGAAACTTTCCCTTTTTCTTCTTTCCTCTCATTTCCCCTCTTAAATGCAGACTAAATTAATAAAACCCAATAAGATTCATTATTTTTGGATGTTTTAGGCATATTTTAAGAAATCAATATTAAGTTATTTTCTAAATGCAACAAATAAAAAAGCAATATGGACAATTTCAAATCTAAAAGAGTTCAAAATTTTATAATTGCAATGCAAAACGAGAATAATTTCTAAATTTAAAAATGACAAGCAATTAAAATTAAACGCTTTCAAAATCGAAGACCAAAAACATAAAGATTTTGATTTTGATTTGTAATTGATTTGATTTTGATTTGTAATTGATGTAATTTTGATTTTGATTTTAACATCAAAACATTTTTGATGCTTTAACTTAAAAAATTTCACTACCAAGAATTCTAAGCTGAGAATTTTTTATTTGATGTAAAATTAATCAATTTCAAACTCCGAGTGTTGAAGACTAAATAATTTTAAATTTTAAATCCATAGAATTACACAATATAAAATTAAAAGCCTTCTATAATCTATATTATACACATTAATTATATTTTTCAATATAATTGAATATTTTTAATTTTAGGCCGAGGATATTTTTACGGAAATTTCCGTACAACTAGCCTACAACACAAAGGGGGAACAGACTACTGTTCCTGAATTTTCATAAATTTATGAAAATTCCGTAACAATAGGCTCGGCCCATACAGGACAGGCTATTGTTACGAAATTTTCGTAAATTTACGAAAATTTCGTAACAATAGCCTCGGCCCATACTATGTTGTGTGCTAGTTATATGGAAATTTCCGTAATACTGAACACTGCCTTAATTTTAATGATTTCAAAATTCAACAGATTCAAAACGAAGCATTGAAATGTTTGAATTTGAAAATTTTCAAATTAGATGTCTTCAAAAATGAAAAATTCAGCGAAATTCTAATTCTATTTGCAGCGCTTTTAATTCGACATTATTGAATTTTGAACGTTTCCAATACAAAAATGTTCAATTTTAGGTAATTTTAATTTCAAATTGTATTACAATTTTTAAAATATACTTCAATCTAAATTGATTCAACTTTGAACGCATTGAATTGAACATTTTTTAATTTCAAACTCCTCAAAATTTAAATTTGCCAATTTTTTAATAATTTTACCTTGATTTGATCTTTCTGATTGTTTTTAATTTAAAATTGTATAATTGTGAACCTTTTAATTTTTAATTGTTCAATTCTTAAAGTATCAATTCAAATTTCAATTAAATTTCAGATAATCATTGAAAACTGTATAGTTTCTAATTTGTCACTTAATAATTAATAATTAAAGGCTTAAGTAAAATTTTAAGATTCAACATCCTTCAAAAATTGTAACAATAATTTAATTCGAGATTTTTTTCTACTACAGATTTTAAAACATTGTCATTCTGGATTTTTCTGATTTCAAAAAATTGCTGGTTGTTTTTTATTTTACATAATAACTAGTAAGTTAACAAAGTAACTTAATGAAAACAATGATTTATTCCCCTGATTTTCCCCTATTTTTGCGAAAAAAATCACCCTATTCCCTTTTTTTTGAGAGCATTCTGCACTGTGAAGCCTGTAAATCTCCTGAAATCCTTTAAAAAAATCCAGAGTTTTCTAGATTTACCAGAATATTTTAGAATAAAATTCTTCTAGAGTCTTGTACACTGAGAAAAAATGCTCAGGAATCAATAAATATACTATTGAATCAACAGCTCTCGTTCAAAAGCAGATCTTTTATTGATGCAAATGAATATTCAATGAAACAAGAATTACTCATTTTGTTTCAATAGTGATACTATGCTATAAATTCTATACTATATAAATTTGAATCAATAAAATATCTGCTTTTGAACGAAGACTATTGATTCAATAGTATACTTATTGATTCTCTAGTATTTTTTTCTCAGTGTAAAATAATCCAAAATCTTCAAAAGACTCCCAGCATCTTGTAGAGTTTTCTAGACTGTACCAGAATCTTCTTCGAGTTCTTCTTAAATCCTTAAGAATTTTCTGGACTCTTCCATAATCTAAACTCTTCTATAATTCTCCTTTTAAAATTCCTGCAATTTAATAAATAATTGCATAAAAAATACAATTTTAAGGAGATAAATTACAAGACATTTTAATTAATCATTTGAGAGAGACTATCGAGCACTAAACGTCTAGATGCCACCTGAGTTCAGATGTAATCCCACCGGATGAAATCCATTCGGATGTGTGTATCGAGATATCGATAATTACCGGATAATCATCGGCCCCTAGACTGAGCCTGAGATACGAGATAACGAAGCGGAACATTGGAACGGAACCGATCCTGGAACAGTTCCTCTCTCTTAAGACTGAAACGCCGCGAATACATAATATGCAAATCGAACGCGATGTAAATACGAATGGATTGCGCGGATCGCGATGTATTCAAAAGAGTTAACGATCGCCGATAATTACCAAGTGAGCTCCAAGAAACTCGCTTTACGCAGTCCAAGATCGAGTATCGATAAAATCTGATGGAGACTACAACAGTCTTCAGCAAAAAAATTTCAGATATAATCGCACAGCCTTTGATCAAATTGAAAAACGCAGGAAAAACGACTTGGCAATTAAGAATAAAAAATACGAAAACAAACTCGTTGAGAAGATAATTGAATTTTTATTAAGTGAAGGCAAAAGCTGATGCTTAATGAAGGATAAACTTGAGGCTGAGAAATAACATCTTTAGTTTGTGATTTGATAATAATCACAATTCTTTTTTTTATTCAAAGTAGGTTTTTATTAGTATGAAGCAAAATGTTATTTCTCTAAAGCAATGAAGATATTTTGTCTGTCATTGTCTAACTGATCTTACGTAGATTAAACGTTGATATATAAGCTTAAAGTAAGACTTTCTTACTACAGTGTTTTGTGAGAAAGTTAAAAAGCGCAAAATTAAGGAAATTGTCTTGTTTGCGGTTCTTTTGTATCAGAGAGTATACATTTCATTGGCTGGCGTTAATTCGCATTGCGCTTTGTTAAAACCGCATCAGACACGGTCGTCTCGTTATGCGAATGTTCCCAGACACTTGGAGAATGGAAATGGGACGAGTTGACGTCTCACTCGGATTCGTCGGGTCTAATTAAACCAACATCCGTGGATTGATACAGCTCGATATATCGGCGTTCGATGTAGATACCTCTCTCTTTCTCTCTCTACCTCTCTTTGGCACTATACCTATCTACCTTTCTCTCTCACTTGCTCGCTATAACAGAATCGCGCGGAAACCTCTCGCGAAGCCACGCTAATAAATTATCCCACGTTTATGCGCCGGGAGCGGAATCAGGCTAGACGCGTCTGCCGGAGTTTCTGGTTGGAACGTATAACTTCTACTCGGCGAGTAGTGGATCGTGTTAATTTAATTGGACGCTCAGCTCTCTACGCATAAATAGCCTTCGATTTACAAGGCATCCACTTCCCGAGACAGACGGAAGCAAAGACCCGAGGAATCTCTTTCATTTTTACAGATTCCAAGCAGATGACTGAAAAATATCTTTGCCTTCTTCTGAGTAATCAGAATTCATTTCTCGGCTGAGGAAGACATCCTGATTTTTTATTCCATCATCCTTTTTAAGAAGGATGATTAAAAGTTTTCAAACGTACATTTCTTGATCACTCAGTTACTTTGGTTTGCAATCATCCATTCTCCTTAGTATCTTGAAAAATCTCGTTCTTCTACTCTTTAAATTTGAATCAGTTAAAATTTGACTGATTCAATTAGTACAACCGAGTTTAACTGAAAGATCAGTACAACCGAGTTTAACTGAAAGATCAGTACAACCGAGTTTAACTGAAAGATCAGTACAACTGAGTTTAACTGAAAGATCAGTTCAATCAGGTTTAACTGAAAGATCAGTTCAATCAGGTTTAACTGAAAGATCAGTTCAATCAGGTTTAACTCAAAGATTAGTTATTTTTTGAAGTTTGATGAAATAGTTAAGAGGTCACTGGTTGAACTTATTAATTGAATTAGTAATGGAAAATGACTAATATTTTTTCGTTTTTATTTCTGTATTACTGATTGTTCAATTCGTTTTTATTTCTGTATTACTGCCCGTGTGGAAATTTTTTCATGGCGCTAGCTGGGCCCAAAATAGAAAAAACTTGGCCCTAAATTGGGGATCTAGACAGGACCAAACCACAAATGAAACACCTAACTCGGCCAGAGCCTAACTTAACGACCGACTTGGCCCCAACTTGGCTTTATTTATTTTTTTAGTCTCAGCCACATTGAAATTAAAAAATGTTTTTTAAAATAAAAAATGAGTAGAAACATTTATAAAGGTAAAATTGTTTATTTAAAAGAAACATTTCAAGTAGCTGGACATTTTAAGAAAAATCTTATTCCTGAACCGGATTATTCGTCGCCACCCTCATCTTTCTGTTTCCATCCCAATCTTTGGAATTAGTGAAGACCGTTTCAAGATGAGAAAATACTTTATCCTCAGTAGTCTTATATTTTTCACAAACAACGCCTGTAAAATGAAAAAATTGGAAATTTTAAATTAAAGCTTAAGTTAAATTATAATTATATATTATCATTAATCGCTGTAATAATAATTTTCTTACCGAGAATACAAGAGCACATGTAAAAGTCCTTGAAAAGTAATTTTCATCCTCGATTACTTCCACGATACCATTTTGAAACCCATCATCACCTTCATCTGAAGTAGTGGATTCTTCAGAATCTAAAAATGTAACATAAAGTAAAAAAATTACTTATTTAGAACCTCATAGGGAAAAATAAGAACTTCCTAAGTTTTTATCAATAGGTTTATTCTCAATAAATATGAATCTTCTTACCTGTAGAATCCGAGGTGGTATCAACGAAATTTTCGTTTCCGATTATGGCATTTGTTCCTAAATTAGCTTCTTCAGGACATTCACTGGCTTCATCAGATTCAATTTTCACTCAAGCATTCTCCTGAAGAGGAAATTCGGGTACTTGGCTTACATTCAACACCTCTGGTTCGAAATCTTCCTCATAATCTGCGTCTGTATCTATAATTAAGTGGTATTATTACCAAGAAATCTTATATTTATCCAATTCTTCTAAAAAAATGTCCCTGAATTAGAATTAATTAGTATGTAATGACTTGAATACATTTTTCGGAGTGAGTATAATAACGTTCTTTGTACTTTTTTTACATTTAAAAAGTATTGGCTACAGTGATTCCAGATACATTGCTTTAAACTATAGGTACCTTTTATTGAATTTGATTTTCAAATTTCACAAAAAAGTATCAATGACTCAAGTAAGAGTTTAAAAATTCAATACCCTATCAATAAAGATGGCAGTTTCAAGGTCTAATCTAACTTACAAATTTGATTTTTCGGTAATCTACATTTTATAGATTAATTTTTTTTCATTTTTAATCTTTAAAGGATCAGTTAACTGGTCAGCTCCTTTTCTGTAAACAATATTTCAGAAACTGTAAGGTAAATGTCCCAGTAATCGTACCGGTCCCAGTAATCGTGCCTGTTGTAGCCATAAAATAATTTTCCAAGTTGGGGCCAAACTTGTAATTGGACAAACATTTGGCAATTTTCACACGAGTGATTGTTCAATTCCTTTTTATTTCTGTATTACTGATTGTTCAATCAATTGTCGAACATAACCTCTATCTGTTGACAACTTTTGCTCATGACATTGATGTCATATTTTCCATAATATATACGAAAATTCAACTGTCGGAACGAGCATGTTTAAGGATAACAAACAATTACATAGTAATTTATTTAAACATTTTCCACAAATGTTCTAGTGAACAATATGGTGTTAAGTGAATTGTCATGATTTGTATGGGAAAAATTTCTTAAATGTATGTAAGTGATAGTTCTTAACAGAAGGTACTAATAATTATTCCTAATAACTTAACTTTTACATAAATAAGGAAGTAAATTCAGAAGCTATTTTTGGAAATAATGGAAATGGAACATAATATGAAAATCAATATTTATAATTCCCGCTGAATATCAGTAGAGGTGGAGCCTCGCAGTGAGCAATTTGTGTACCCGCAGAAAATTGTGGAGGGAAATTACTGAAAGAAGCTTTTTTGAGTTGCCATAACCTCTTTACATAGATTTGCGTATTTTTCAGCGTTTTCAGCTTAACAAATATTTTCCGATCGTATTTAAGATGATGTTGACTAGTATTATCAATCAAAAATAAAAAGTGTTTCCAATATTTATATTAGATTCTTCTTTCGCTCTAAATCACACTTGGATCCAAATCCCAAGACAGCTTTACTTTGACTCCTATCTCAGAGCACTTTTCATCTAAGAAAAAAATAGAGGTTTCGTGGGGGTGGAAAGGGAGGAAAGGATAAAGCAAGGGGGTGGTAAGAGTACTCGACCATGGACATTACTATGGCATGGTGGAGCACATACATCAGGATCTGCGGCTAATCTGATTCCCCTAACAATGTGCACGCGTCGGAATCTTCTTACATACCCCCTGCCCATGGCTTTTCGGATCACCCATGGGCCATGACTATCTCACCAAGTCGGATATATAGATTTTGGATTTGGACTCGACGTCGAGCCAATCCGTGTGCGAACCCACGTAATCTCTCGCTAATAACTACGATTTATCGTCCAACCCCTCCCCCTCCTCCTTTGCCTGATGCTTTCTCTTTATGGTGCTCTTACGATGGCGATTGAGTTCGCCGATTAGGCGTCTTAGCCCTCCGACGCAAGTCGATGGGGTCACTCTCTCTTCTTGTCCAGCATCACTCGTCTTACACAACCAAAACTGGATTCTTTTCGAGATTGAGCAAGAGAGTGTTATAAGTCATTCTCATCTGTTCGTAAATTAATTCTTATAATTTCATCAGGCCTGCCAGTGAGTCACTTTTTTCACTTTTGGTAACTTTTTTAAAAGAGGTCACTTTTAATTACTTTTTCTGGATTTGGTCCCTTTTTCCACTTTAAAAAAAATTTAGTCACGTTTCTCACTTTTTTTCGTTGAAAAGAGAAATAACTTTTTTTTTAAATTTCGTTCCCTGATGAAACTTATTGGCATGCTAAAATGTGACTTTGTTTGTCACATTCTGAAAGTTTATAATTCGAAAATCTTCCAAAACCTTCAGAAGACTTCCAAAATTTCCTAACTTCTACAGAAATCTTCAAAACTTATTCGAAATCTGTTCAAATTCTTCAGAAAATTCAGTCACTATCCCAGTCTTCCGGAAATTCCGGACCGGAATCCGCCAGAATCTTTCCAGATTCTCTAAATTCTTCTCAAATCTTCTATAATTTTCAGAATCTTTCTAAAATTCGAGACTTCAAAAATCTAGAAAATCTAGTTAAAGAGTTTCAAAGATTTTGAAAGTCTAGAGATTTGTGGAGTATTTTTTAGATTCTAGACAGGAATCGTAAGATTTTCGAGGATTTACAATTATCTAGAATCTAATGGATTATCCACAATTTTCTGGGTTTTTTCTAGACAATAAGAATATTGTCTAGTGTCCTCCAGTGTTTTTCACCTTTTTCCAGAGTCTTGTAAAATCTTCTATCTGTATAGGACACCCAACTCCCTCTAAACTTTTTCAAAATTTTCTTGAATCCTCGAGAATTTTCTGAACTCTGAAATAACAGATAACAAATATAAAAATAATATAATAATAACATATATAAAAAATAACAAATAACAGATTCTGAAATAACATTTCAGAATCTTCTAAGATCTTTCAAAGTCATATAAAATGCTCCAAAAGCTTCAAAAGACCTCTCTGCTCATGTCTAGAAAGCAAAACCGGAAGAGGGTATAAAAGATTTTTCAAGCTATAGTTTTCAATTTTTTCTAATTGTGGGGAATTTAAAACACATCTCAGAACCTTTTAGTTTAGGTTCTCAGACCAAAAATAAATTTTTCGTGTAATCTCGTGAGAATGGCTGAATGAAACACCTGTCTCCGAATTTGGTCCGGAAGTGGTAAAAGATTCCCAGGCAGGTACTTCCAAATAAAAAGATTAGATTACTTGGAAACGAAATCGCGCAGATACGAGTTTTATTGTCTCGCTTTGCGCTTCGTGAAAGAAGGCTTTCATTAACGCGCTTCCCACAACGGTGAATTAACCCGCTTGTGTCGAGAGTGTAGTGCGTGTTCGAGATAACGTCTCTGGGGATCAGGCCCTCGGGACGTACAAATATTTGACCAGCTAACTGGCTCCATGTTTGTCCTACTAGCTGCGACCGTTTTTGGTCCATGGTTACTGCTCACATCGTTGATAGGTCTCCCAAGTAAGTCTCCATTCTACAGAAGAGGACAACCTGATTAACAACTGTCGCTCGAGAGTGCTGCTTGAATTATTTCTCAAGCATGAAAAAAAAAAACAAATATTGAGCTAAAGTCTAACATCTGTAATTGTCTACAATTGACGGTACGGGACACAAAAAATGTTCCAAATTCTTTTCAATGCTGTACAGATATACTGTTACTGAAAAAGATACACGGAGAAAAAAGGTCCAGTTAGAGTTACTAAGCTCGACCTAGTTGCAAACTAATAGTGTGCCGAACTAGGAATTCAGAACGGGAAACCAGTATACACAGTGCAAGGAATTAAGTGGAGTAGTGCAGGACGCTAAGCTAATCAGTTATGTAAGGCTGGTAAATTTTACTACGCTGAGTAAAACTACACTCGTATCTGCGCAAGGCAAGCCTAGTAGAACTAACTACGCTGATAGTCAGATTTACTATACTACTGTTTACCGACATTAGCACTAGAGCGCTGCAGTCATATCTCTTCCGCATTGCTCCTACGTCAGAATCATGCTAATGAGTTTCTGTTAGCAGCGACGGTGGAGAGGTGTGTTTAGCGTAGCGCTTGTGTGCTCCTCAAAAAAGTGACAATATTTCTGTTATCACGTATGGACTTTCCGACAATTCTTCGGTCGTGGAATGTTGACGACTATGTGGGAGCATTCATAGGTAAGTCCCAACTGTAGTATGAATGCAACACGGAGAAAAAAGGTCTAGTTAGAGTTACTACGCTCGATCTAGTTGCGAACTAATAGTGTGCCCAACTAAGAATTCTGTACGGAAAACCAATATACACAGTGTGGGGCACTAAATGGAGTACTGCGGGACGCTAAGCTAGGCACATAACTGTCTAGCTAAGTTAGGCAGTTATGAAGAGCTGGTAAGTTTTACTACGCTGAGTAGTGTCCCACGACAAGGCTAGTAGAACTAACTACGCTGATAAACGGATTTACTATAATTCTGTTTACCGACATTAACACTAGAGCGCTGCAGTCATATCTCTTCCCCTTTACTCCTACGTCAGAATCATGCTAATGAGTTTCTGTTGGTAGCCTCGGTGGGGAGGTGTGTTTACTGAAGCGCTTGTGTGGACCTCAAAAAAGTGATAATACTTCTGTTATCACATGCGGATGTCCCGACAATGCTTCGGTTGTAGGATCTTGACGACTAAGTGTACTGAGAAAAAGGGTCTAGTTAGAGTTACTACGCTCAACCTAGTTGCCAACTAATAATGTGCCGAACTAAGAATTCAGTACGGGAAACCAATATAAACAGTGTGACCTAAAACTTTAATTACAGTACACTCTCGTTAAAAATGCAAATACAACATAACATAAAATAGGCTGTGTCGTCAGCACGGAACCGTAAACGGTTCTCTGTCTTGCTTTCAGAAAAATTGTTATACAGAATCAGAACGCTTTTATTGTAGTTATATCATCATTATGTACGCTATTTGTTTATCTTATTATCATTACTCTTTTCATTGTAATTCTAATATCACTGTATTAATAATTGCTGAAAATAAAATTATTATTTCTTTATAATACGTATTATTGTATGATTGTAATTTCAACCACTCAACTTAGTAAATTATATGACATAGCGCAGTAAAGGATAGAAGATAGTGTAGTAAACATAGCGTAATAAAGATGTCAGAGTGATGTGGTGAGGTTGACAGATCAGTCTAGTAAATTTTACTACTTTCTGGTCTTACTAGTCGGCTTGGTATTTCTAACTAGTTTCACCATATTTCACTACGTCAATAGTTACATTAACTGGATTTTTAGTAGCTTCAACTAGATTTTTTCTCCGTGTATGAAGCTCTAGTATTAATTGACCATTTTTAGGTTTTGATACGCAACAAAAAGAAGCCTCTTCTTTTCACTGTGCAATAAATACTAGCCATCAATGGATCTTGAAGTAGAGAACGATTGAGATACTAATTAGGCTAATTTCCTTTAAAAAAAGGCTTGGCGTGATAAAAACGCTTGTAGGGTTGGGTCAGCCATCAGACGAGTATTTTCTGTTGTTTACACCTTCATCCTCAGCTCGTAATCCTTGTTTACAGCGTAGAGAGAGATCAGGCTTCCCGATATGGGAGCAGTTCTATCGATTGCGAGAGTACGACGTCGACTGTGAAAATAGGGAGTCTTCTTGAACCTGTGAACAGGTGTAAGCTGACGTATGGGACACGCGACATGTTTGTCTTGGAGAGCCAATAAAGAGTGTAAAAGACAAACCTCGCTGGTAAATATGCGCTGCCCAGTAGTCGTCTTAAGAAAAGTTATACTGGTTTGAGAGCCTCTGTCTTAACCTAACATCATCTTCCGGTCAAGTGCCCTCGTGCTCGTCTCATGTGTACACAACCTTCAGGCCACTCAGTCGAGGCGAAACTGCAGTTGGCTACCGAGCTGAAGGTGCCTTCCATCTTAACGATGGCGATTAACGATCCTCGAATGGACCAGGACCCAATATAATAGCATCGGGAGAATCGTCTTATCCGTACGGAGGTGTTACATTCAGTCTGGTTCCCTCGCATCGGACCGTTACGTTCACCTGGCGGGGTAGACCTCACTATATCGGCTGCAGGTTCATGCCAACCGACAGTTAAGGCCGTTCGCTCGCGCGACGCGCTATAAATTCCTGCGAAATAAAGAGAAGAGCAAGCTGAATGGATCCAATCGGTTAACAGGGAGGTGTGCCGGAACCTGCCCACCTTTTAACACCCAAACTCGACCCTGGGTCAGATATCTGCACGCATGACCCATTAACAGCGACAGCTTTCCTCGCCTTTCTCTCAGAGATTAGAGAATTTCGTTATATTACAGTAGAACACGCTATAGATGCTGGGAAACACTGCAATCTTTCTTAGTTTATCTGTAGCAGATGCTGTTCTATCTTGTGCAATATTTGAACGCATTTTCTCTTGATTGATGCTGCAGATTCCGGGAAACATTGTAGTCCTAGTCTTTATTTAAGTCGTCTATTTGTGAGATAAATTGCCCTCACTATAAATACATCCTCTTCAGCTTCGAAATATAGGGATTAATTCAATCGCTAATCAGGAGATGTTGCAGGTCTTATGAATCAACTATGAGCCTATTTACACCGCAGCAATTTTTGCTACGGTAGCAAAAACTGCTACGATGGGTTTATCTTTTAATTAAAGTCGTTTAAATAGTGGTTTTGAGTGAAAATACAATAAAGTAAGTATGAAATTATACTGTAGAATAAAAGTATTTCGACGGCTGTGTTTACTTTTGCATATTGAAGCCAAGAATTCTTCTTGTGAGCTGACCTCTTACCCAACCTCAAACTCATGCCGGTTATCCGTTATATTATAACGGATAACTTTTATTGTACACTATCGTTTTATACTTACTTTATTGCATTTTTATACTCACTTTATTGCATTTTCACTTAAAACCACTATTTGAACGATTTTAATATAAACTTCTAAAAACGTAAACAATCGTCAGATTGCAGCGCGGAGAATCAGTCTCGAGTTTATGTTAGTAACACTGCTGCCTTTGATATCATAGCAGAAATTGCTGCGATATAAACCCATCGCAGCATTTTTTGCTACGGTAGCAAAAATTGCTGCAGTGTAAATAGGCTCTATGATATCACAGATCGAAATCTTTCTTCTTTAGACAGTTAATTCAATTGACCATCAGTAAATTGAAATTTCCTTTTTCTGTAAATATTCTTTAACCGATGATATGGTTAAAATCCTTTTACGTCGGAGATAATAAGGTAAAAAACATCATAGATGTTTATGATGGTTACAACAACGACATCTTTCGGACAATTTTTATTGTTGTTAAAATCCCAACGTTTCGAAAACTAAATGATTTCCTCCTCCGGGGAACAGCTTTACAATTAAATCAACAAATTAATAAAAATCAGTTTTGATTTCATTGTAAAAATGTTCCCCTGAAGAGAAAATCATTTAGATTTCAAAACGTTGGGATTTTAACAACAATAAAAATGCTCTGAATCATGTATTTGTTTTAAACGTTATAAACATCTATGATTTTTTTCCTTCTTCTATTTATAGTTTATACGATATAATCATCCAAAAGTAACTCCATCAGTTACAACTTTTGATTCTATCCACCAACATTATCTTTGTGCATGATACTCAATACAGAAATAAAAACTAGATTGTACTATCTTGATGATACATGATACAATCTTCATCTCCACCGTTTATATAGTTCTAAACATGCGTAGGAGGGTATATCCTTTCCTCATGATCCTAACTACTCTCCTGGATTCCCCAACTTCAATAAAAGAACATCCATTCAATGAAAGAATGTATTCAATAAAATAACATAGTACTTCAGACAGCCAACTTCATACGCAGTAGAATCGGAATAAAACGAGACTCCGGGAGAATATCTTTTCATTCCTTGCTTATCACCTCAATCGAGGACGAGTTTCAGTTTCGCTTATGGTGTGAACAAGAATTGCATCCTTGTGCTAGAGATCGAGTCAAGTCCATTAAAATAAAATTCAAAGAGTGTATCTACTTCTGCCGATCAGCAGCTATACTGAACTTTAAAATTGCATGTTTAGTAAGGCAGGTAAAAGCTTTTTATGATCTTGAAACTTAACCGCTGGACATGTATGCAAATTGGCAATGAATGACATGAACAGATGGTAATAAGGATGAATTAATCAGGTGTAGGTCAGGTGTTTTAAAATCTGATATTTAACTGTTCCGATTAATATTTGAATGTTTGAATAATTACCAACGTTCCTAAAATAACGATGGACAGTATTTTTAATTTTTATCATGTTTTATAATATCTGAATATATAGCATCTGTATTTTATTGTTTTGGATCGGTAGCATCTTCAGCATCTTCAGGATATGCATTTTATTGTTTAGGATCTTGAACTGTAAACAATTCTACAGCATCTTCAGGATCTGTATTTTATCTGTACCTTCAGCTTCTGTAAAAAATTCTACAACATTTTCAAGATCTCTATTTTATTGTTTAGGACCTTCAGCTTCTGTAAACAATTCTACAGCATCTTCAGGATCTGTATTTTATTGTTTAGGACCTTCAGCTTCTGTAAACAATTTTACAGCATCTTCAGGATATGCATTTATTGCTTAGGATCTTAAGCTTCTGTAAACAATTCTACAGCACCTTCAGAATCTGTATTCGATTGTGCTACATATATATTTTCTTTATCGCATTATGCAGCAGCTGTATCTCTGTAAACAACTTCAGGATCTGTATTTTATTGTTTAAGATTTGCAGTTTTTATTCTGAAACACATACAGCTTTAGTATTCCGTTGTTTAACAACCACAGCATCTGTATTTTATTCTATGAAGTGATACCTAAATGAACAGTTCTAAAAGATGTAATTTGTTTCAGAACATGCTTAAGATTATTTCTCTTCTTCGAATTCAACTTCTTTATTCCAGCAGGTACTTTATCAATAAGGTCGACAGTCTTCTCACGACTTTAATCCCATGGCGTTGGTCGTCATCGGCGATGTCCTCGAGCAATCTGCATCCTCCCACGCAGACTCCGGTCCTCCCGAGAGATTACCGGCTCGAATCGCTTCTCGGTCATTTCGCACCAAAAAGATGTTGAAGCGTCGACACGACAAGACAAGGCTTGCTGTTGATATTACTCCTGGTATCGCGAGGGTTATGTATATCCTGCACCCACGCGAGGGTGGAGATGCGATAGTTTGAAGATGTTACCACAGTCACGCCCCAATTAGGATCCACTGGATGCTTCTTTCAGGGTTATATCGTAATACCAACCCTGCTATTTACGATGAGAATTCCAACACCTGCGGTGACACTCTCTTGGCAACTTACGCGCCCCTCTTACTTTATCAACTGGTGCTTTATGATGAGAGGATAGCTGCACGCACACACCATCCAACATTAGTTACACCTGGTGATATACACAATTGCAATTTCAACACGAAAACATATTTCTGGTCTCAGTATATCTTGGCGAGATTATGAGAAAATTGCAGAAGCTGGGGAAATTATGGGAAATTAGGAGAAAGTTATGTGAAAGCAGGAGGAATGATGGATCTTAATCCGGGGATTTCTGTGTTTGTCAAGTGTTAGATCTTTTATTTGCTTCCTGGAACTCAACATCTTTGTTTATCTTGCGACACGCAAGTTCTCAATTCTGAAACGAGAAACGTGGATAATTTTAAAAAGCATTAAGGTGAGTTATCGAATTACCTTTAAATCAAAATCGTTAAAAAAAAAGAATCTTATTAATGATTAAAATATCACATTGTGAAGCTTTTTCAAAATGGGGCACGTTTTCAAGGCAAACTCGAAATCAATCGGAAAAATTTTAATTGAACCTGGAATCCTCTCATAAGTAACCTAAATCAGAAATAGTGGCAATGAAATCGAGTTGGTTAATGAGATGCGATAAATCTGTCGATCATGGTAATGACCAAGTATCGATGAGCTGATAGCATCGAATGTACGTTTCCGATAAATCGAATAACGATATCTGATTTTCAATATAGCGCAACTCTGACAGGCTCAGCTAGAATACGGACCATACGCGGCCGAACATATGGGTTAGAAACTTCAAGCTCTGACCTTTGCGACTACGTGGGAAATTTTAGTGATCACTTTGCGGTTGCATCATTTATGTTTCTAAGCTAGTTGTCGGCGTTTATTTGTCAGTATTAGGTCATGGATAAAGGCGGTATTCACTTCTCTGGCGAATGTGTCTATTAAAACTGCAAATTAAAACATTTGTATAACTTTGTATTGGATTTTACTATTTATTTTTTTCAAATTGGGGCGTTTTAAATTAAAAGATGGATTGGCGTTTTGGAAAACAGGTTCGTAAAATATGAAACTTGGTGAATGTAGTTTATAACCTCTTTCCGATAAATCCTGAAAGCGAAGGTGGCTGTTGCCTAAATGGCGGAAGTGGTATTTGCTTTTCTACATTCTCAAGCGGCACTTCGTCGCTCACCGTCAATTTCGATTCGTACCGTCATCCTGGCGCATCCTTGCAGGTGGAGGTTGACAGTGATGGACAGATACCTCCGGTGACGTTACTCTCATCCCAACCAGGAGGTTTCACTCTGCCATCGAAGCACTTCTCAACCTTCTGCAACCCAATCCTCATCCTTCCAGAATCCCATTCTAGATCCAACCAAAGCAAATTCACCCGGAAGTATTTCTGAGATGCATTCTTCCAAATAGAGATGCTTCGACTTTGAATCCTTGTGTCTTTAAATCGAAAAAGTGTACCATCTTTCTTAAAGATGCTTTTGGAAAATTTGAAATGAGTCTGCAAATACGATTTTATTCAAATTTGCTTACATGCTAGATTTTCGAGGATTTCGTCAGGAGGGATGATAATGTGAAGAGGGTGGAGGAAAGGGGTTTGAATTCAAAGCAGAGGAATCGATAGCAGTTGCGAATTAGCGAAGCATTTCACGTTACCGATCGATGAATCGCGAGCTGTACTATCGAACCCTGCAATCCAGGGGTGGCAGTATAAGTTACAATTCGATTTCGAGATATCCTGGTGGCTAAAAGGGGGTGGGAGAACGAAAGAGAGATCCACTCCCTCTATCCACCCTACAGCATCGTTCGCGCTTTAATCGCATTCGGATGCAATGTCGCGGAAAATTTCATTTGAACGTAGTACTATACATCGCAGACCTCCTAACGGGGCGGAAAAAGGAAAAATGGATGAAGAAAAATTCAGACTTGAGGGTAATCAGGAAAGGATTTAAGTATGTTAATTCATTTTTGCCGATTAGTGCACTGAATTTTTAAATTTGGCGCCGCAAGGGCGCCGCCTACCGGTGGCGTCTAGGAAGCTTGTGTACCCGTTAGATGATTTAAATTAGATTTAAAAAACTACAACTAAAGGAAGCTTCTTAGTTCAGCTGATTTTAATATTTGAAACAAAAGACAAGTCTTTCTAATAAATTTAAAATCTAAAATGAGAGAATTTAGAAAACATCGATGTTTCTTCGATTTTTGAAATGTTCTCAAGTTAATAATCTACGTAGTCGTTTACGGTCCAAATCACTTTTAATAAAAGTTGTAAAGAAATAAAAATGTTTATCTTAACTATGTTGAAATACATTAAATTCGATAATTCGCTGGTGGACACATTACATTCGTGACACATTTAATTTATTAACCAAAATTTCTCATGAACTTAATCACAGGAGTTTTGGTTACCTATTTAATAATTATGTCTTATGTAAAGGACAACTGAAGTTTCTCAAATCAATTCAGACATTTTAAAATTCCAAAAAAGAATTCTAGGTTGTCTTTGTATGTAACTTCACTTTTTACCAATGTACCTATCGATTTTGTTTTAGAAAGCATCAAAAAACTTTACAAATATTTACTCAGATTCACCGATATTCCATTAGATGAATTGTTAATATCAGTAACACTAGTTTTCAATGAAACTATTTTTAGTTTTAATAATAATTATTATAGAAAAGTTTTTGGTTGTCCTGCGGGTTCACCATTATCACCTGTTTATGCTGATCTTCTGATGGAATTATTAGAAATTAAAGCTCTCAAGGGTTGCCAGGAAAAATCAACGATTGTCGCCATCTACTGAGAGAGAAATCGCGAAATGTCTTAAAAAGTCGCCAACTTTTGGCGGGAATTATAAATATTTTAAATCGTAGAATAGGTAATCTATTTTATTTCAAACAATATTAGTACCTATTATTCCTAAAAATTTCAGAGAAAAAAAAGGGGTTTTTGAGAAAAACTTTTTTCATTTTTTTTAAAAATCGAAATAACTTTACCATTTTTTATTATTTTTTAACTTTTTTTTGTGGATTTTGGAAGAGTGCAAAAAACTGTATAAACTGAAACAAGAAAAACCTTAATGTCTCAAAAATTACAAAAATGACAACGTTTTTAAAGTAAAATTTCCAAAAAACTCATTTTATCCCTAAAATTTTAAAAACATTCGTAAAAAATGTGAAAATGTCGCTATGTTAATTTAGAAAAATACGTGTCTTCTAATCTTCCACGTACAAAAACATTTCATTGGCAATCCAATCCTGAACATGCCTCCCCGGTCTGTAGGACTTGAAATGGATTCGGTCAAATATATTTAAAATTTAATGTGCAGGAAATTGGCAGCGCTAACTTTAAATTTCGAAAAAATGAAAATTGTGCTGAATTGTGCTAGCACAATAATTATATCTATGACAAATTGCACTCAAATTTTTATTTTACAGAAAAATGAAATTTTTTTGGACTTGGAGTAAATTTTTGACCACGAAAAGTCAAATTTTTTTAACTTTGAAATATATTTTTTTAAGTTGGACTAATAAAAAAAACGCAACCTTCAAAACCAATAATATATAAATTATTAGTCCCACTTAAAAAAATTCAAAGTTAAAAAAATTTGACTTTTCTTTGTCAAAAATTTATTCCAAGTCCAAAAAGATTGCAGTTTTTTTGGAAAATATGAATTTGAGTGCAATTTGACAATTATTGCGCTAGTCTAGCACAACTCAGCACAAGTTTTCAATTATCGAAATTCGTATTTTTGAAAATTTTGGGTCAACAATTTATTCCAAGTCCATAAAGATTGGATTTTTTGGAAAATATTAATTTGAGTCCAATTTGTCATTAGAAATAATTATTGCGCTAGCCTAACACAACTCAGTACAAGTTTCCGTTTTTCGAAATTCTGAAATTGATAATTTTTTGAGCTTTTTTTTCGAAAATGGTTTAAAATTTTGACTTCATATTTACAGCACAGTAGTATACGTAGCAGATAGTTCCAAGCACAAGTTTTTTTATGTCAAAAAAACAAAATGGCGCGGTTGACTTTTTTTAGGTATTGTTTTTTTCGAAAATGGTTCATAATATCAAATTTTGGTTTGTGGCACATTTTCGTGTGACTTTTATGCTACCCAGCACAATTTTCATTTTTTCGAAATTTGAAGTTGGCATTGCCAACTTCCTGAACATTAAAATTTATTAATAAACGAAATTGTAACTGTAAAAAAATTATGTAAATTTCAGCCCTGAAGAAGTGCACACACGAGTATACGTAACGTAGGCATTGTGTTTTTTATGTCAAATAAAGTGACTTGGACCGTAAACGACTACGTAGATTATTAACTTGAGAAAATGAGAGAATATTTTTTTGTAACAACGACAATTGCTGGGATTTCGAAATGCTTGTTTCTCGATCGTTTTGTCAAAGTAGAAGGACACGATGTTCTTTTCAGGGTTCGCTCAACCCCAAGAGAATCCCGCTGTGACTTTGTCTCGACTTTCGCGGACCCCCAGCGAGAGAGGGTCTCTCCACACGAGTCATTTGCATATCCATTCGCATTTGCGTGTACTTACGTGTGTGGATTTATGCGCGAGTACGCGATATACTCTCGCAGAAGGAGAGAAACACGCCCGCACACACGATCCTGGTGTATCGGAGACGCGTTAGCGCTCGTTATTCGGGAAGGCGTTATTTAAAACCAAAGTTCCACGCCGGATCGTTAATTCAATTCCGCTGCGTGAATGAGAAGCAACTTTTAAAGGATTTTTGAAGAAAGAAAAGATAAGTATTTATACTCTCGGCATATTATTATAATACCATGTCGCTTTTGCTTCTGGCGTTTCGAGAGAGATCCTGGGTACCAGAACACCGTTCTTCTGCTGCCGAGGCTTTCCAATGGAAGATAATTGGATGTTGTAATTCAGTTAGTGTGATAGTGTACATGAAAGATAATAAAATGCCCTTTATATGATCCGGCGAATTATTTACTATTTTGCCTTTTGCGAAACAAGATTCTGCTCACTGTGCAAGAATTTCTGCTTTGAAAGTTTAAGGAGAGATATTTCAGATTCTTGGGTATTTATGTGGGATACGTGACGCAAATGTTAAGAGGCTTTAGATACTAATTATTAAGTTAGAGATTTTGTAAGAATCTGCATAGAAAGGTAAATAAACATTAAACTAATTGAAAGGTATTTCAATATTTTCTAAGTTTTCAATTTCGCGGGGAGAGGGCGCCGTCTAGCGGTGGCGTCTAAGAAGCTTGTACCATGTAGAAAATTTAAATTAGATAAAATTGCTGGTTGCTTGGTTACTGTAGAATCAGAATAACTTCGGACACTACCGTAGAATAACTTCGGACACTGTACCGTAGAATAACTTCGGACACTACCGTAGAATAACTTCAGACACTGTACCGTAGAATAACTTCGGACACTGTCCCATATTTCGGCCATTTCTTTTTCTTGGATTTATACTAATTTTTTAATACAAATTTAACTTTTGAGATGACTTCAGGCTTCGGACTTCTTTATTTTACTTTTATACTATTTAATTATCTGGAATCAACAGTGTCCGAAGATAGATGATTCTCCGGTAGGGTAATTTCAAATGTAGATGATTGGGAAAAATTTAAATATAATTTTTCTAACAAAAGTTTAATAAATCTAATAAAATTAGTTAAATATATAATAGTTAATAATCTAATAGAATTTCTATCTAAATCTAATTTCTAATTTAAGTCTAAATATAATTTCTAATCTAAATCTAATTTCTAATCTAAATCTAATTTCTAATCTAAGTCTAAATATAATTTCTAATCTGAATCTAAAATCATCTAAATCTAATAAAGTTTCTCATAAAATAAAAATCTCATGAAATTAAATTGAAATATAAATATAAATTTAAAATACGACTACAGTACACAATGTCGTTATCCTGTAACTTCTCGAGCGGAAACAGTGGAGCACATATTCTGCATTCGGATTGCATTTACATTTACACCGGGACCGATTGAATCTTGATTGAAATTCCACTTAATTAACGACCTCGTGCCATTACCTTCATTGGCCAAGTACTGGACATGTCGTTCACGGTTTAGGTAACAACATAGAATGTTTAGCAAATGCCTCGACACATGGTTAGTCTTTGGAACTAAGAGTTAATCGACAATTAATCAGTCTCTCATGTCTGACCATCAGAACCTGTGATTTCAGATCCAAATTAATTCAGATTCCTCCTGAATTATGCATTTTTTGCATTCATTACTTTATTTATATGTTCAGAAATTCAGAAATACTTTAGTTGCAAAGAAAGTTAATTAATTAAAAACTATTTTTACAGTTTATAACACACATTAATTACAAAATAATACTGAAAATACCTGATCTCTAAATTCAGTGTCTTTAAATGGCACCAGACTATTTTTATCGTTATATTGGTTTCTCTTATTGATGGTATAACCGTCTTCAATTAAATGTAAATTTATTCCAAACCTTCATGCACTTCTTAATGGAATTTGAATATAAAATCGCTTCCATTGAATTCTGTATTACTTGTTTCAAGTGCCTAGAATATAATTTCAATAATCATGTATTAGTTTTCATGCAATTTGAGAAAACAGAAATTGTCGCTTGTTTCTTTTCTATGACCGCTTCTTTTTATTTTCATCCCTATGTCGAGCAGGAACGAGTGAGGTGAGAGCGGGTGTGGCAACATATAATTACGGTAATTAGTGGTCATGTAATTAATTAGTATCGCACGTCGTTTGTTATTTCTGTTGTCGGCTTGGTAGCTTGCTAACCTACACGTTTGAACGAATGTTTCAAATGTCTTGATTTCAATTAGCGAGCAAGTTTTTTGCCAAATTCAGACACGTGCCTTCTCAAAATTCACGGCAGACACGTCTTTCTTATTTTTCAAATAAAGAAAATAAAAAATAAATAAATAAAATTTCGATCTAAATTAGTTACTTTCTATGTAAGCAGGAATTTATTTCTAAATGTAATATAATTTAAATCAATAGCATCACTTTAATGTCAAATATTTCAAATAAAATTCCAATCTGAATTAGTTACTTTCTATGTAAGCAGGAATTTATTTCTGAATGTAATATAATTTAAATCAGTAGCATCACTTTAATGTCTAATGTTTCAAATAAAATTCCAATCTGAATTAGTTACTTCATATGTAAGCAGGAATTTATTTCTGAATGTAATATAATTTAAATCAATGGCATCACTTCAATGTCTAATATTTCAAAACCCATAAATTAAACTTTGAGTACACCATCAAATTAGTAAAACAGTAGGCACGAATTTTATTAATGATCTGAAAGGTCGTAAACACTAACCTGGCTCAAATCAGCGATGACACTCTGAATCTTACGCAACTTGAAAACATGACTGTCCCATCCCGAATCGTAAATCAACCGACACATAAATAAAAGACTCCTTTTCCTAATAAAAGAAAGTAATTTACCACCTCAACTAAGCAACTTGTCAACATAATTAAGATTTACTTATTAATTGAAATATAATTTTCTATAAAACGTAATGATTTGGTAAGAAACTTCTGCTGGAAAATATCTACAATCTAATCATCTCATAAATTATTATTCTTGATTAAATTACTGTTTTGTCCTATATTTAATGTAAATTCAATCAATTTTTTCAATCTTTTTGGATTTGTATGATTTATTGCAAGTAACAATGGCTTTATTCTTAAAAAAATTTGAACTGGACAAGACTCGATCAATCTGGACATGAGAATGGATCAGAGAGAATGGATCAGAGAGAATGGATCAGAGAGAATGGATCAGAGAGAATGGAACAGAGAGAATGTAGCACCTCGTATGATTGGGCAGCAGATGTCACTCGTTATGTAAATGTCGAAGTGTTTACGAGGAGACACCTCTGGTAACTAGCACTCGACTGGAGCTCCAGGCATGCTATAATGATGCACTAGAATTTCTTTTTATTTTATTCACCTTCTTTTTTATTCTCTTCTTCTACTGGCCTCTAGCAGCCAAAATTGCCATGTACAATTGAATTTAACCTCCGTTAATAGTGAAATAATAGTTTTTTTTACAATTGAATTTAACTCCTGTTAATAGTGAAATAATAATTTTCTTTACAATTGAATTTAACCCCTATTAATAGTGAAATAATAATTTTCTTTACAATTGAATTTAACCCCTGTTAATAGTGAAATAATACTTTTCTTTAAAATTGAATTTAACCCCTGTTAATAGTGAAATAATTTTCTTTATTTCAAGGAAATATTTATTTGATTCTGTTACAAGAAAATCAGGCTCTTTCCTTTCAGTGCTTTCTTTTCTTGAAATTACATTAATTTCTCTGCGCCTGTGACAGTTCTTGTATTTCTTCAAAGCAAATACAAAATTCCAGAGTCTTGTAAAACTCGTTTAGCCACTTGAATGATTGTTGATTAAATACTCGACCTGAACAAACAAAATTCTACAATCCTGACATCTTAAGTATTTCCAGTTGGCTGGTTTTCCCATAATCAAGTATTCCAGACTGAACTCAATTATTTGTATAATCGATCCTTTAATCGTCTTTGGCAATACGTTCCTTGGTCGGAGGCTTTTGCAAGTTGCAAAGAGAGGTTCGTTGCGGATCTCTCTTATAGCGATCCTATCTTCTTAATGACGCCACCGGAGATAATTTCGTTATCGCGATGTATGCGTACGTCAATAGTCGGTTACATATCCTTTCGTAATTGCTACTGCATACTGCAAATAGTGCTAAAAATAGCAGAAAACGAAAATTCATTTGTATCTTGGCGATATCATATTAGCAGATATTACACGAGAAACATTTATCCTATAAAAAGTGTAGAACTCAGTCTGGGAATCTCGGACGGGCACAAAAATATTATAAAAATTGGAAGCCTTCTCGTTGCAATATTTAAAAGAGATTCCAATCATAAGTAATAGAAAGAACAGCAGAAAATCCTGGACTGTCTAGGAAGCGATTATAATTTCCAAGCCAGTCTGGGAAAATATGAAGGGTTCTAAAGCAAATAAAAAAAGTCGTACACTCATCTCCCGTAAAATGGCCGGCCTCGGGGGTAGACGGCCACTTAGTGAGCGCTATTAAAATCCAGTTTGAAGCGGATTTAAAGCGACGAGCGAGCACTCTTATGTCAACACTCAGGACCGCAAATATAGTCTCTGATCGTACAAAAGTATATGCTCAGATTTTTGTGACTTTTTTTTTGACGAAATGAAAAAATATTGAGTAATTTAAAGTTAAGGGCTTTATTATTCATAAAAAAGTGTCTAAAATAATTTTTTTAAATTATCTAATTTGGCAGCGGTATGGCCCATCCAAGTTGCAGAAGTGTTTTTAGAGGACGTCCGCGGCAGGAAATCTTAAAAATCCAATTTTGCATCTGGCAAAAAAATCAAAAAAATTCTTAAAGTAGATAAGATTGCCCAGTGAAGTACCCAAGATAATTAAAAAATATTGATTTTTGGGAAAATGGTGATCAATTGAAGTGAAAATGTTTTGAAAAAAAAAGATACTAAAAGCTTTATAAAATTAGCAATTTCCGACCAATCTAAAAAATCCTGGGTACTTCACTGGGCAATCTTATCTACTTTAGGGATTTTTTTGGTTTGCTGTTTCAAATGCAAAATTGGATTTTTAAGAACGTCCTCTGAAAACACTACTGCAACTTGGATGAGCCGTATCGCAGCCAAATTAGAGAATTAAGAAAAATTATTTTACACACTTTTTTATGAATAATAAAATCCTTAACTTTAAATTACTCAATTTTTCATCTCGCCAGCAAAAAAATCACTTTATTTCTACAGGTCCGAAGGTAGTCTAAACCCCTTAAACCTCAAATATTTTTTTGACATTTGTTATTGAAATTTTGTATGACAACTACCTTTTTTGCTTATTTTAAATGTAAAACAATTTTAATTTAGTATACATATTACTTTAAGGTATACTTTAGCATATGTATACTTCAGTGTATGTATACTTTAGTATTCACATTACTTAATATTATTAATATTACATATTACCACTGTGAAATTTTTTTTCTTCAGAATTTTTGAAATTCAATGTTTCGAAAAGTTATCAACGGATTTAGGTTTTCCTTTCCTTGTTTTGTTGGGAAAAGTAATTCCTACAAGTTTTGTGTAAAAAATTTGTTAATAAAATCAAAATTGCTGACATAGTTAACAAACAAAATTTTGTGATTTTTTGGACTGCGGCAGAGCTACAGGTCGCTGTAATCATCTGAAATAAAAAGTCGAACAAGATTAATAAACATGAATATACTATCATTCGTCACGGGGATTTTTTTGACAATATGGCGCCTTTTTTGATTTTTTTGTATTTTTTTCAATTTTCCATAATTTTTTTCTCCGGAAGTTATGAAAAAAATACCCATGATGGACGAGAGATGATCTATCTAATAATAGACTCAAAAAATTTGAAACAAATCGGATGAGTGGTTTTCGAGAAACTTCTCCTGCAGTGCCAAAAAACACAAAAATTTTGTTTGTTTACTATGTCAACAATTTTGATTTTATTAAAAAAATTTTCATACAAAACTTGTAGAAATTACTTTTCCCATCAAAACAAGAAGAAGAAAACCTAAATCCGTTAATAACTTTTAGAAATATTAAATTTCAAAAATTCTGAAAAAAAAATTTCACAGTGGTGTAGTCCCTTAAATTTATTACTATATATAAGCGTCGAAAGTTCAGTACACATATCCTTTTGTGAGTTGTATAATAAAGTGGGCCGAAAATACAACATTTTTGAAAATCGAAAATGGCTAGTGATGAAAAGTTGCTACGTTTTATTACAAATAAAAATCCTTGACGATTGATTTTTAAAATCAAAAATGGTCCTACGGTGTCGCGATGCGGTAAAAAATTTTGAATTTTGAGAATTTAAAACAATTTTCCTATGAGTGCGAAAATAATGGAATTTTTTATTTACAGTTTTCGGTATTAAATGCTAATAAAAAATTTAAATTAACAAAATTTAACTTTTGTTTATGTAAGATTATTTTTCAAATGAGCAAAAATTAAATTTTTTAAGATTCAGTTAATTTTTATTGAATCTTTTTTTTTAGTTTTATGTATGACATATGACTAGTTGCAATGAACAAGCAAGCTATAATTTCCTTAGATGTCGAACTTTTTTTCGGAGAGACAAACTTAAAACGTGAGTTCAGTTTTTTTTGCCTTTTTTTTAACAACTGCGTCTAAGAAGAAATTTTTGTGAGTTTTAAGAAGATAAAAATTGCTCAATTAAAAAAAGTTCCGTCTTAAACAAAAGTTATATTATTTTCAATTTTCATTTTTTTATTAGCATTAAGTACCAAAAAATGTAAATAAAAAAATATTTCTTCCCAAAACTGGAAAATAAACGAATAACTCGATTTTCGTAGATTTAGTGTTGAAACTAACTAAAACTCCAAGTAGAATTAAGATAATAGTTTCTTAGACTCAAATTTTATGAAGGAGAAAAATTTATTGGTTTGTCTATAACCATCGTTCACGTTGTGTGTGTGATAATAATAATAATAATAATAATAATAATAATGTAGAAATATTATATGTCTTCTTTGACCTAATGCTGCAGCCATATTTATTGCGTACTGTCGACTGCGCAAATAGATTTCGCTAGTCTGTTCGAGACTTCCTGTAATACCAGCGCGCTATTTTTCACTTTAGAGATTTATACATATTCTTTCAAACCGAATTAAAATTAGTCATAACTTTTCTGCAATTGGTCAAGGATTAAATTTGGCTTATTACTTAAACTTTTTATACTAAATGTCAGACACTTTTTCCCCAGACTGTTATCGAAAATTGCAAGACTCGTTTGCATTTAGTATTGAAAAGTTTGAAATCTTTTATTAAAAGTCGTTCAAGATTTATAAGATTTCGGTACCCGTCCAGGATTCCAGGACTATTTCTACACTTATTACAGGACAAATTTTTTCCGCGTACTAAGCTATTATCTATCAAGTACAACTTCATTTGCTTTAATTCTCAAAGAAAATCCTTTCTCACAAGTGTTAAATGTACAAAAATAGAGTTGTGCTATTTGCTAAATAAAAAAAAAAGCAATTGCTAAAACGGGAAGTGAGAATTTCAAGTTTATCAGAAAGAAAACAACTTCTTCATTTGTTTTGTTCGGCTAAAAATGGTAGATACAGAAAGAGGACAGTAATGGGGAGGCACTCTAAATGGCAGGTCCGAGCTGCCGATTCCTTTGGCGAGCGACTGTTTTGTCGACATTCTCAGCAAGTCTGTTTGCGCTAACTACTTTTCACGTGAAATTCCCAGTTACTGACGACCCTTTGGTGGAAAGGGGAGCGAGGAGGGAGTCAAGGTAGTTGAGAAGCAACTAGTTTTCTTCTACGTGTTATTATCTCCCGTGTCCGGTAAGTGCTGTCCAAGATAGCCATCAACTTGCCCACGTTGCCACCGAGTGTAAAGATTTTTGTCCTTTTACGTTCAGCAATTTATTCGCAATTTACATCCTTCGTTTCTGTCAAAGCTTATTTAATGTGATTCTAAAGATGGACTTAAACTTTATTTATAATTTTATACTATAAAATTTACAAGTGGGAACGCAGATTATATAATATCTGTACACATTAGATATTTTTTATGATTTAAAAGTCATTAAAGGTGAGAATTTTTCAGTACTTGTGGGAGAATTTTTCAGTACTTGTGGGAGAATTTTTCAGTACTTGTGGGAGAATTTTTCAGTACTTGTGGGAAAGGCGCGGCGCCACCTGGTAATGGCGTCATAGTACTTCTCTAAAAAAGGAAACGATCTGTAATTAGTTATCCGAATGAGGTAAATTACATCCTAGGAAATGGGATTGTTAAACCACAAATGGAAAAGTAGTGTTTCCCACGGCATTCTTGCGCGTGCGCGTGAATGGACCACGGATGCTGAAGATGCAAGAGGCGTGCCAACGACTGTCTTTGCCTTCTCCGGTGTGTCGACACGTTTCTATATGCGACGGATTTGCATTCGCGTGTGAAAACGTTGTGCAGAATATCCTCGTTACGAGAGCCTAGAATGGTTTCTCGTTCGGGCAGATTGAAAGATGCAACATTGACAAAGTAAGCGTACGAGTGCTGACTAAGATTGTGTAAGAGCCTAGCTCATACGCACATACGCAAATGATACGCAAGGCGAACACTCGACGCGTAACGACCGGCGATCAAAACTCGTGTAATGGTATGGCCACCATCAAGGCGAATAGCCCCGGTGGGCGTAGCAGAACATTCGCGAAGAGAGAAAGAGAGAGAGAGAGAAATCTGAAACGAAGGACATTCGCTCTCGTATAGGATACTTTCATTTCAGACACTTGAAGCCTCAGAATGTAAGAATCTTGAAATGTTTCCTTCATTTTATGCAAGACTGAAATTTATGTATCTGCAATTGAGTTTTCAATTTGATGGGCTAAGGGCGCCGTCTAACGGTGGCATCTAGGAAACTTGGACAGGAGATTGAATTTTAAAATCGGCGCCGTCTGACGGTGGCGTCTAGGAAGCTTGAATCAAATAACAATTCAACTTGTTTCTTTTAATGCGAATGGAATGAAATTCAACTGCAATTTTTTCCCCATTAAAGCAAGGTTTCTTGAAACAGAATATCTGCAAATTCTTCGATGGGGAAATAATGCAGGGGCCACATTAAAGTACATCCACTTTAGACACACGAGAATGAGAGAGATTTGAAAAAAAGAAGCTGAGAGTTTGCGCACTATCTTTCTCACGTAGCGCTGAAAGTTTGCGTCTAATTGCGGCAGATAGGGCCAACCTTATTAATAACCCGGTACTCTCCCGCACACAAGTGCGTACTGGGATTATTCTCGCGGGGCGATATCGTCCTGTCTCTGGAGGACGAGGGCATACAGTATACGAGAGATCCTGTCGGAGGATCCAAGAAGCGAGAGGCGGGAGATAGTGGACATGGCATTTCACTTAATGATAACGCGGCTTCTTCGTCCCTAAGAATCGCGTCCTAGTGACTCCTCTTCCCTTTATCGACAGACCCAATCTCGCGGACTCAGCCAATCGAGAATCAAACCTTTCAGACAATATTCTCCAAAAAGAATTTTTACTTTAAATTGGCATTATGTTATTTACAGTATTTTTATATTGCACTAGCAAAATTAAGAAATTCAAGATGGAAATTTATTTACAATGAGTTACTGATTGAAGATGCAGATTATATAATCTAAGTAATTTTATTATTAATTGTAATTTTGTGATCAGCCTACACGTGTTCTGTAGGCTCGACTATAGTTCCTACACATTATATTTTTTCTTAGTATATATTCCTTTTCCCTAAGAAAATAAATTTAGGGAAAGCACAAACAGTAAAGTGCACAAATACACACAGATGTTTTTGAAGGTTAGAGAAATCAAGCTTGTAAGAAAGATGCTGGGGCGAGATCTGGCGGTGGCGTCTAGGAAGCTAGGTTGTCCTGGTACTTTGCAACATTTAGTCAGCCTAAGTTTGTCTAAGTCTAAGTCAGCCTAAGTAAGTAAAATCTTTCTTATGATTTATTTTTATTTTTTTTGTATTTACTTATTGGTTTAAGGGCTTGTGTGTTTCCGGCGCATTCTGGTCGGAGTTTATTACATCGCGCGACAGCGGCAAAGCTCCGGCGTTGCATATTTTAAATTCTGCTGACGTTTCCGCCGGACAGTTCGTACGGAGTGTCGGGCAAAAAAGTATGGCGGTTTCGAGGCGAATGGCAGGAGAGGACCAGGCCGGTCGGGTCACAGTCTTGTACTTTTTTGTCCAGAGGACGCGGTGCCGGCGGCGCTGGTCGGTATGCGAGAACCAGAACCAGACGGTCGCGACCATCACCGGACGTCTCTTCCGATCCGGTGACTACTTCTTCGACGACTATACCAATTTTATGGGGGAAAGTTGTCCCAGGATAAAAAATTGTTATTTAAATTCGTCCAAATAATAATTTTTAAAATAAAAAGCCTTTTTAGCAGTCTTCGTAATTTAGAATTTGATTCTGAATTATTTTAAAGCACTTTTCTTTTGGGTTTGAAGTGACTGGAAAGGTATCGGTGAATCTTCAAAGTTAGCACCTTCCTCTTTTTTTCTAAACAATTGAATCAAAGGTGTGCGAGTAACAAAGTAAGATTCGAGGTTTTCGGCAGTGCCTTGTTTTTTTATCCTTCCGTCTGTTTTCTCGCAGTCTCGTAAAGAGTGACAAGTGGTCCCTATTTGGGAACAACGAGACGACACCTGGAATCGTTTGTCCAAGTGGCAGGTGCGGATAATAAATTCTCTCTTTACTTTGATCTGGATTCTACCTTCACATTGACCCAATAAAGACGCCTGCAAACATCCAGGAAATTGTCGTACGAAAGAAATTTAAAACATAAAACATAAATGCAATATAAAAGCTGGACACAAAGTAAAATACAAATAGAATTTGGATACAAAGTAAAATACAAATAGAATTTGGAAACAAAGTAAAATACAAATAGAATTTTTTTTCGGCTGAAATTCTATTCTAACGAATCTGTTTTTCTTTTAACTGTACCAGTGAGGGAATCCCGCATCGTTCGCTCGAAGCTTCGGAGAATATTTTATTTAATATAAAAGAAAACATTCCAAATACTGAGCATGCCGACGAAGTCTGTCGCCGAGGACCATTGTGTTTTCGTACCGGAGATTTGGCGTTCTCCAAAGTCGTGGCCGATTCTCTTATTGAAGGTTCTCAACTTTCAGATCCAGTTCTGCAAATCCGAGGTTAAAAATATATTTTTACAAATATTGGATTCAATTTGAACTAGTAACGAAAAATTTAGTTTTTCTGTAAAGCAAGATGCTTTAAAACCTGTAAAACCAGATGCATATGTTATGTATTCGGGCCTCCAGTTTTCTTGAATGAACTTGTCCTCCACCGAAAACAAGTTGTAACCTTGACACGAGTCTAGTCTCCATTTAATGACCTTGAACATTTTCGTGCATATCAAATCTTTACATATTCAGCTTTGATCCAATCTCTTAATATATTTTTAAAAGGTTCTACAATTCTAAATAACTGACTCAAAGTCTACGTTAACCAAAGCGGTTCTCCACACTTATTTAAATTCTGGTTCATAGTCTGGAATTTTTTTCAATGACAGAAAATTGTATTTTAAAATGATTAGTTCTGTTGTATCAACAAGTTGTATTCTGTTGTATCTTCTGTTGTGTCTTCTGTTGTATCTTCTGTTTTATCTTTTTTTGGATCTTCTGTTTTATTTTCTGTTGTATCTTTTGTTGTATCTTCTGTTGTGGCTTCTGTTGTATCTTCTATTGTGTCTTCTGTTGTATCTTCTGTTGTCTCTTCTGTTGTGTCTTCTGTTATATCTACTGTTGTATCTTCTGCTGTATCTTCTGTTGTGACTTCTGATATATCTTCTGTTGTATCTTCTGTTGCCTTCTGTTGTATCTTCTTTGTATCTTCTGTTGAATTTTCTGCTGTATCTTTTGTTTTATCTTTTTTTGTATCTTCTGTTTTATTTTCTGCTGTATCTTCTGTTGAGGCTTCTGTTGTGGCTTCTATTTTATCTTCTGTTGTGTGTTCTTTTGTATCTTCTGTTGTCTCTTCTGTTATGTCTTATGTTGTAGCTGCTGCTGTATCTTCTGTTGTATCTTTTGTTGTATCATCTTTTGTGACTTCTGTTGTATCTTCTGTTGTGGCTTCTGTTGTATCTTCTATTGTGTCTTCTGTTGTATCTTCTGTTGTCTCTTCTGTTGTGTCTTCTGTTATATCTACTGTTGTGTCTTCTGTTGTATCTTCTGATAAATCTTCTGTTGTATCTTCTGTTGCCTTCTGTTGTATCTTCTGTTTCCTTCTGTTGTATCTTCTTTGTATCTTCTGTTGAATTCTCTGCTGTATCTTTTGTTTTATCTTTTTTGTATCTTCTGTTTTATTTTCTGTTGTATCTTCTGTTGTGGCTTCTGTTGTAGCTTCTGTTATATCTTCTGTTGTGTCTTCTTTTGTATCTTCTATTGTCTCTTCTGTTGTGCCTTATGTTGTATCTGCTGCTGTATCTTCTGTTGTGTCTTTTGTTGTATCTTCTGTTGTGACTTCTGTTGTGTCTTCTGTTGTATCTTCTGTTATCTTCTGTCGTATCTTCTGTTGCCTCTTCTGTTGTGTCTTCTGTTGTATCTTCCGATGTATCTTCTGTATAAACTTAATTTTTCTAAGATAAGAGGATCAGTCTTTATTTGATAAATTGAGTAATTAAACTAATGGTTTGCAACAACTTAAATCTGGGTTGGGAAAAATCTGTTATTATATGAATTTGGAGAACCGCTGAGTGTTGTGGAAGATACTGGTTGGTTCACATGCTTGGGTGTGTGAGACACGCCGAGGACACTGTCGCCATGGGCAAAAACACTATTGAGTTAATCAACTAATTTATAATTAAAATTCCTCGATGCGAGCGACCGTCCGACGGGGTTCTCCTCCTCCAGTCACTCGACTACCGGAGGAACTCGCAAGAAACGACCGAGCCGCAGTCTGGTCCCGATTCTTTTCGCGGTAATCACTGCCAAATTCATAGAACACCAATTAACTGCTCATCAACGCCCTCCACTTTGCTTTCTCGCTTCGTTCGTCCTCTAAAAAGTTGACCTAGTTTCACGAGCACGTGTTGAGATCACAGACTTAAACACCTGTCGTGTCAGTTCGCGGTACGACCAATAATCGTGAATCGATTTCAATAAGACCCTGGATCAATGGACTATCCATTTTGATAGGCAGCAAATCCTAAAAGTTAATTTCACTCATAAAAAATTGTATTTAAAGGGTTTCAATTTGGAGGATGCACTTAATTAATATCCGATATAGGATGCACTTAATTAAAATCGGATGTAGGATGCACTTAATTAATATCGGATGTAGGATGCACTTAATTAATATCGGATGTAGGATGCACTTAATTAATATCGGATGTAGGATGCAATTAATTAATATCGGTTTAGGCTTTTCTATTTGTAAAATACTCCATAATTTTTTCTCGTTTATTAGATAATTAGTAAGACAATATAGAATGTTGGATGAGGAAGAGGTGAGATCTTCATGTTAGCTTCCTAGACGCCATCGCCAGATGGCGCACAGTGAACCGGAAATGGATTTTCGCGGTCAAATTCGTCCAGAGATCACTTTTTTACCCGATTTCAAGTTTGTTTTTAAATACTCGATATTAAATTCCCGACAAATGTAAGAGAAGCGATTTTTGATAGTTTTAAAAGAAATTACTGTGTTAATAAATGTAGCGGAAAAAATAGGAAACTTCAAATTATTATTTTTTATTGAAGTGCTAACAATAAAAATATACTATAAATCATCGGAAACGCATGCATAAGTATTCTCCGAATGTAAATAATTTGTTTAATTAACAAAACGTTCGCTTAAACAAATTTTATAAACAAATATGTTGATTTTCCTTTTCCCTTTTCCTTCCTTTTTATCAGCGCTACATTTTTTTCTCATTAAAAACAAAAGGAATCACCAGAGAGCACTATATAATAAAAAAAATGGAAAAATGGACATTTATAATTGTTATAAACAAAATACGTAAATATATCGTCAAAATTTATATTTTTCGGGCAAAAAAATTTTTGTTTCAATCACACGATACTATTAAGGATAAAGGGATACCACAGTGGTATAAATTCTACCTTCTAATTGTTAACTGAATTGTTATTAACAAATAACATAAACAAATTTTCCAAATATCATTTTTCATTCGTAAAAGAAATTTTCTTTAATCATTTAGTCCTGTTAAAAAGACTCAGGGATACTAAATTGTTAAAAATGTTACCTTTTAATTTTTAAGTGTAATTGTTATGGCCAAAATACATTGATAACAGCCCTGTATTTGCAGTTTTTATGACAAAAAACTGATTTTTTAACAAACACTCACTGTGGATCGCTGATGGGTGTTCTCAATAAGGGTGTATACCAATAAAAATTTGTTGTTATTTTTAATTTAAATTATAAATAATAATACAAATGTTATACACTCCTTAAATCGTTCATCTCTCTCCTTAGTGGCAGAATATACTTTTTTTTAAAGAAAATAAAACATTTGTATTATTATTTAATCGTTTATAATATTGGATGATATAATCCCCTATTGAGTATTATTATTTATAACAATTAAAATTAAAAATATACAACACATTTGTATTGGTAGCTAACGCCCTTATTGAGAACACCCTTCAGCGATTCACAATGTTTGTCAAAAAATAAGTTTTTTGTCACAAAAACTGCAAATATAGGGCTTTTATTAAGGGGTTATATCATCTTGACGTACTGAAAAATGAGGCTTTTTTTAGGAAGTTTTTTCTCCGCTAATAATAAAGCAACAAAAAAATTAAGGATTTAATTTAATCTAATTAAATTTAAGGATTTATTCTATATGTCATTGGGTAGTCATTATGTATACAAAACAATTTTTTTTATTGAATACGAAATGGCGACGTGGGAGTAGCTAAAGCAAAACTGTTTTTTTTTTCAATTTAGTGGGCAGTATAACTCGAGCAATCCTCATCCGATTGACTTGAAATTTTAACTATAGTTTCTTAGATAGATTATCTGAAGCAGTTCACAAATTACTTAAAAATATTTATTTTTTGCAAAATAACAGCAGTTTGAAATTCTTTTTGTAAAAATCGACTTTAATTTGTTCATACAAAATGTTATTGTTAATCAATCGTAAGAACCGTGAGTACCGCTTTAAATAATCTATCTAAGAAGATATAGTTAAAATTTCAAGTCAATCGGATGAAAATTGCTCGAATTATACTGCCCCCCAATTTGAAAAACATGGTTTCGCTTTAGCTATGCCTACGTCGCCATTTTGTATTAAATAAAAATAAAATTGTTTTGTATACCTAATGACATATAGAATAAACTCTTAAATTAATTTTTTTGTTAAATAAACCAATTTTGATATGTTTGTAATTTTTATATTTTGTTTATAATAATTATAAATGTCCATTTTTTCAAAGCTTTCTGATTATATAGTGCTCTCTGGTGATTTCTTTTGTTTTTAAAGAGAAAAAAAAATGTAGCGCTGGTAGAAAAGGAAAAACCACATATTTGTTTATAAAATTTGTTCACAGCAAACGTTTTGTTAATAAAAAAATTTTTTACATTCGATGAATACTTATGCATCCGTTTTCGACGATTTAGAGAATATTTTCCTCGTCGGTACTTCAATAAAAAAAAAATAATTTGAAATTTTCTATTTTTTCCGCCATATTTATTAACACAGCAATTTGTTTTCTGAAAACAATAAAAAATCGCTTCTCTTACGTTTGTCGGGAATTTAATGTTGAATATTTATGTAAAAAAAAAACTTGAAATCGGGTAAACAATGTGACCTCTGGACAAATTGGACCGCGGAAATCCATTTCTGGACCACTGTGTGGCGCCCGGGCCCCAACATCTTAGAAAATTTATTACCCGAACGTTCAGTCCAACTTTAATCACTCCCTGATTAGAAATACATACCCATTTAATTTAATTAATTTTATTCAACAAGTAATTAATAAATTAAAAAATATAATTTTTATCTTCTGCTTGGAAATATATATTTTTTAACTCATTAATTTTTCTTGGTTGTTTGTATATTAATAAACAGTGTTGAATTTTGCAATGTCTGATCATGTGTGTGGATCGAATCTTGATCTAAAAAACTCATCTTGTCGAGATGAATTGGTTAAGAGTTGCGAAGGATAAGGAAAGGGAGAGGGAAGGGGTTGAAGAATCTTCCATGCGCGGAGGGTAATGAAGCAGTAATACTGGGATGCTGTCATGGCCGACTAGACACGCTTGCCTAGATCGCATTAATTACGCGTACTGGAACTTGAAGCTCTCGTCTTCCTGGTCGTGATCGCACCACCCACGTTGAAAAATATTCCATTTTCCCTTTTCAAGGAACCTTCTTTTTTCATCATCCTGAATCAAGTTACCCTGGAAAGTTAAAGAATGGTTCTGAAGTCTATCGCAAGTTATTTATAATATTTATATTATTTTTCATAACGATAATAAATATAAACATCTTTAAAGATCGAAAAAGATCGTTAAGGATCGATAGACATTGTTAGAGATACAATTGTAGATTTAAAATTGTATTTAATTAGACCATCATTGAAGATGTTCAGAAATAGGGATTTTTGTGTCAATTCTAGATTCTGTAATATTATTTCAACATCTCGAATCTCTTTCTTCCCGATTCCGAATTCGGGAGGCTGTCAGGCGTTATTCAATAATCGCGGAAGCCAAGGACGTCTCGCCTAATATGGAACCACGTGACGAGCATGCAGCAGAAGATGACAGCGGAATTTCCACTTTCATTTACCCATATGGCATTTTCTGCTTCAGGAAGAGAGCGAGACGTCAGTTTTCTTTTCCGGAGTGGAAGGGATCAATTTTTTGTATCCTTTACTTGCAGTACAGCTCGCTCTGCACTCCATTTTCCTTATTCAAAGTCCCACAGCTTTCAAATCTACCAGAAAGCTTCGCAATAAAAATGTCAAACTTATACCCTTTTTTATTCTCAAATTGCTCTCAATAAACTCTGTATCTATATTTATTTTAAAACTGTGTATTGACATATCATTGAAGTAAAGAAATATCTCCTTTTATTGGTGATTGTCACCAAAAAGGTTTAAGAGTTGAGTTTAGAAAAGAGAGGATAGAAGCCGTGAGGCCCAAGATTAATTAGGGACCGTGTTTTAGCGGCAAAAATGCTGCACAAGAAAGAAATGAATCGTGGCGGTGCCACCTTAACTAAACCGCTTTCCTCGTCAACGCCGGGACAAAAACGTGCTACAAATTAAACCAGATCAGCGAAACGATCTCAAAAATTCGCCGCGCTTTAACACTGCACAATTTTTTTATAAAAAACTTGGTATTTTTCTAATTCGATTATTTGTATCTTCATTTTATTAATTTTTATCAAAATCTTCTTGTGTAGAGGGCAAAATAGACCTCTGGGGCAAAATGGAACTTTTGTGAATAAGATCTGGATTATAATTCTGCCATCCTGATGAAGAAACTGTACAACTGCATTTTTAATAAAGTAATCCAATTTTGGAATTAAGAATAATTTCAAGTTGCAGTTTTCAACTGCATTTTTCTCAAAAATGAGTTTTTTATATCGTTATGAAAAGACGAATTTAATTCTGCTAATAATTATTAAAAATTGTAATTAAATCTCGAGATAATTAGATCTCGATTAGCATATCTGCAGCGATTTTCGAGAATTCCTGATGAAGAAACAATACATATGCACCAAAGTGTAGCATATCTTCACGAATTCCAGGATTTGGAACAGGTCATAGTTTTCAGATCCTGATAAAAAAAAAATACATCTGCGCAGATGTATTTTTTTCATGAGGATTTTGGCCTTTCTGCAGGCCGATTTCCTGATATCGAACAGCACATGTACATGTTAAGTTCCTTCACCAGAATTCGAGGATAACTTTGAATCGCCCATCCTTGTAAAAAAGCACATTTACGGTTTTTTATTTTTGAAGAAAAATTAATTATAGTTGATTAATAATATAATAATTAATAATTACTATAAATAATCACACAAATATAAATAATACATTAATAACCTTTTAGAGTCCATCGTAACCGTTTATTGATATTAGAAAAATGTTTACTTTTTAAAATAATTCCTAAGCTTTTCATTTTAAAATTCTGAGAAAATTTCACAAGGTTTTAAAATATTCACTGGAATGATTTTGTCGTAAATGAAGAGCAGAAAAAATTTATAAATATAGACCGAATCCATTTCAAATCATGCAAGCCGGCAGGTGACATGTTCAGAATTGGCTTGCCAATGAAATATGTTTTTGTACGTGGAAAATAAGGAAACGCGTATTTTTTTTAAATTAACACAGCGACATTTTGACATTTTTTACGAATATTTTAAAATTTTAAGGATAAAATGAGTTGTTTGAAAATTTTATTTTAAAACCCTTGCCATTTCTGCAATTTTTGAGATATTAAGATTTCTCTTGTATCAGTTTATACAGTTTTTTGCATGCTTTCAAAGTTCACAAAAAAAGTTAAAAAATAAGAGAAAACGGTAAAGTTATTTCAATTTTTTGGAAAAAAAAGTTTTTCTCAAAAACCCCACTTTATTTTCTCTGAAATTTTTAGGAATAGTAGGTACTAATATAGTCTACTTACCATAAATTTCTCATTTAGTACTTGTTCGTTTTCCGGGAGAAAAAAATTAATTTAGATTTTTTTTCCAAAACCTTGCCATTGTTGCAATTTTTGATATATCAAGGTTTTTTATTTCAGTTTATATAGTTTTTGCATTTTTTCAAAATTCATTTAAAAAAGTTAAAAAATAATAAAAATTGGTAAAGTTGGTTCGATTTACTGAAAAAAAAAATAAAAAAGTTTTTCGAAAAAACTTCACCTTTTTTATCTCTGAAATTTTTAAGAATAAGTACTAATATAGGAACTTGGCATATAGAATTTAGAATAATATAGAACTTAGCATAAATTTCGAATATGGTATTTTTTTGTTTTTCTGGAGAAAAAAATTAATTTCGATTTTTTTCAGTCTTGACATTTTTGCAATTTTTGAGATTTTAAGTTTTTCCTTTTTTCAGTTTTTCAGGTTTTTTTCTCTCTTTCGAAACCGATGAGAAAATGCAAGAAATAATAAAAAATGGTAAAGCTATTTGAAATTTTCGAAAGATTAAAACACGAAACTGTTAAGTCGAAACGTAAAAAAAATACTCTGAAGTAAAAAAAATCACATGAATTGGCGTTGTTTTCCCACGAAAAGAAAGACCTTGAATATATATTTCCTATCATTTCTGAAAATTTCAGCAAAAAAAAAAGTTTTAACAAAATTTCGTGTTTTAGTTTTACAAAAAATCAAAATAGCTTTACCATTTTTTATTCTTTCTTGGTTTTTCTCATCGGTTTCGAAAGAGTGAAAAAAATCTTGACAAACTGGAATAAGAAAAACCTTAAAATCTCAAAAATTGAAAAAATGGCAAGGTTTTGAAAAAAATCGAAATTACTCTTTTTTTCTGAAAAACAAAAAATACTAAATGGGAAATTTATGGTAAGTAGATTATATTAGTACCTATTATTCCTGAAAATGTCAGGGGGAAAAAGGTGGGATTTTTGAGAAAAATTTTTTTAATTGGTTATAGAAAATCGAAATAACTTTAATATTTGTTATTATTTTTAGATTTTTTGGGGGGATTTTGAAAGAGTGCAGAAAACTGTATAAACTGAAATAAGGAAAACCTTAATACCTCAAAAATTGCAAAAATAGCAAGTTTTTGAAAAAAAATCTAAATTAATTTTGTTCCCCGAAAAACAAAAAAATACTAAATGGCAAATTTATGGTAAGTAGACTATATTAGTACCTATTATTTCTAAAAATTTCAGAGCAAAAAAAAGGAGTTTTTGAAAAAAACTTTTTATTTTTTCCAAAAAATTGAAATAACTTTACTGTTTTTGATTATTTTAAAAATTTTTTTTGGATTTTGAAAGAGTGCAAGAAACTGTATAAACTGATATAAGAAAAACATTAATATCTGAAAAATTGCAGAAATGGCAAGATCTTAAAAGTAAAATTTTCAAAAAACTCATTTTATCCTTAAAATTTTAAAATATTCGTAAAAAATGT
>JBAGKK010000288.1:423817-443126 GCA_037177015.1 Euceroptres primus
GAATTGAAACTCATCTTTAAAGTCGCTTCCAAAGATTGAACAGAATTTTTTGCTTATTCTGAAAATTCAATTTTAGTTATTATAAAAATAAAAAGTTTAGATTTCAGGAAAAGATATTAAATTTATAAAATTCTTTATTCTTATTAAAAATTTGTTGTATTTTAATTTATATACAGCACCAGCCAGGAATATGAGGACACCTGTTTTTTGTGAGAAGCATAAGTTCTCATCATTTTTATAAACTACGAGATAAATTTTTTTCACAAAATAATACGCAAGCTATCAAAATTCTGCGCAAAGTAAACCCAAGGTGAAGTGATTTTGTTCATTCTGTATGAAAATAATGCAAAAATAATGCATTTTTTGACTTTTACGAACACTTATAATAACTTATGAAATAATTAACATTTTTAAATGACCTTAAGCTCAATTTAATGTCCTTAAGCTCATTTTAATGATAAATCTCTACAGAATTTCATGAATGTATGAAGATAACTTTGTAATTTTTTCTCTCGATTTTGCTAAAGACTGAACTTGGAACAAAAAAATTGTAAAATTTCAAATAAAGCAAAAACTCTGAAAAATTAATTTGATAAAATATAGAAATTAATATTCCTATGTATTCTGAAAAATTTATTAAAATGTAATATAAACTAATTTTAAATATTTTTCTATAAATAATTATACGTTATTAAAATTTTACAACTTTTCTGTGTGAACTTCAGTCATTGGCGAAATCGGGGAAAAAATTGGAGAGTTCTTTTCATACATTCATGAAATTCCATCGAGACTTAACTTTAAAAAGAGCCTAAGGACATTAAAAAATGTTATTTATTTCGTAAGTTACTGCAATTTTTAGGACAAATTGAAAAATGCACTATTTTTGCATTAGTTTCTTACAGAACGAACAAAATCACTTCACCTCGGGCTTATTTTACGCAGAATTTTGATAGCTTTCGTATTATTTTGTGGAAAAAATTTTATCTCGTAGATTATAAAAATTATGAGAACTTAAGCATCTTAGGTTAGGGCACTGATGAAACGATTATAGCGTCACGGCAAACTAAAAAATTATTTTAAAAGGACTCTTAGGCAGTACCATTTTAAAAACTAGACAGATGTTCTGATCGGGAAAAAAAGAGGGTTAACTTGACAAGCTATAAGAGAGGTTCAGTAACTTGATAATACCTAACCAGGTGAATGAAATTTGGTTTCCACGATAAGATATTTACAGTTATTTATAGTATTAGGGAACAGTTATTTACAGTTATTTATAATATTAGGGAACAGTTATTTACAGTTATTTACAATATTAGGGATCAGTTATTTACAGTTATTTACAATATTAGGAAATACCCTGACAAATTTCTACTCTGGATTGACCAAACTGGAATAGTAGAAACCATCAATTCTGATGTCTACCTAATTAAACCATATCCCTAATTAATAAAAAATATCTCTAATTATTAAAAAAAAATTTATACCTTTTGTCCCCGCTATTTGGAATATTTTCAACATCATTCGAAATGCATATAAACTCGAATTTCGTGGATGTCACACTCCCTCCCTCTGGCAAACTCGTCGCTCTTCATTGTGCATACCAGGCACAGTTTGTACATTGTCTGCAACTCACACACACAATCATTTGCTCTACAAAATGCATGTCTGTGTGTGCAGAAGGGCGAGCAACGCGTAATGGTCACCCGTAAAATATTTATCGCGGAAATTAGTCGCACGATGATGTATGCTCGCGTTCGTTTGCGAAAAGCGTCGCGGTATCGTTTCGGCGGATGTGCATCCAGCTGCCTTTGTGTATTTTTGAACCCTTTCTGCTTCCCTCTCATCGATTTTGGAATATTTTGATTTGCGAGAGAAAATTTAAATTAGTCTATCGTGGAAAAAGAATTATATTCATACTAATTGATATCTTCTTTTTTTTTTGTTACAGGTAAGTCGTCCTTTCACTCACCGGAACCGAAGTTAATGGCGACCAACGGTGAGTAATGCTAAAAAACTTATTTTTAATTTTTTTACCTAAATAAACTCTGGTCTAAAGCAGCAGATTGATAAAGTAGAAACCTTAAAACAACACTCGTTCGACTTAAATCGACATGTTAAAAAGTCGGGTTTAATATTTCTTTTATAAACACTTGTGATGGGGGCAGTAAAAAATTTTAACAATCGGTGAGGCAGGTCAACCAGGTGGCTACTAATCGGTCGTGCTGGGCGGTTGTCGCAGAAATGAGAAATAGGAGACCATTATAGACCAAGGAGTGACGCGAAAATAAAAAAGTTTCGACTGCCTTAGGAAATAAAATCGCGGGTCACGCGACCCGGACATTACAAATTACATTCCATTGACTTCGTCGTCCAAATCTAGTTTGTTTCATTTTAACCGAAACATAAATAGCTCACCTTCTAATTTTGTCTCCTCCTTTCAACAAAGATTTTATCATTTGTCAAACACTTTTCTTTACCTATGAACCCTTGTTTATAAACAATATTGTAAACAACAATTGTAAATAATATTTCATTTGACCAGAAATTTACATATCTCAAAGAGTCATCCCATGCAATGATAACACATAATCCAGACTTTGATGCTGTTCAGGAAATTCATTTTTCGATTGCAAATGGTTCTTAGTCGTCCAAACAAATGTAAATAATAATTGGAAACAACAATTGTTGTTTATAAAATATTATTTCGAGGAAGAAGTACTTCATTACTATTTTAATTGAGAGATTTATTAATTAGGGGTTTCCATTGTTATCTCGTTCTATATGAAGGGGTCGAAGAACAAGCACGTTTTCTGAGGTAGCCCCCTTTGCTATTACATGCTATTTAGTCAGTGGCCTCCATACACCGCGTTCCATTATTTTTACGACTCTACCAAAGCCAAACGCTTAAGAGCCCTCTATTCCAATTCTCCCTTTCCACGACTGTACTTCTCGAAGGTTCTCAACACTCAAAAAAATGTTTTACTCTCATTGATACATTACTTTTGTCTAAGTTTAATTAATTTCTTGGATTAGCTTTGCAACAAGTAAATTGGAAGACAAAATTTGAATCATTAAATATAAATCCTCATTTTTAAAGTGTCACACGGTAGAAATCAATTTGAGTATCGCCGAGCCGGAAGAAGATGTCGCGACATCAGCTTTGCAACAAGTAAATTTTAATACAAAATTTGAATCATTAAATATAAATCCTCATTTTTAAATTGTCAAACGGTAGAAATCAATTTGGGTGTCGCCGAACCGGAAGAAGTTGTCGCGACAGGAGCTGATGTCTCAGAAAAGTGGCGTAAAAGTTAGTCAAAAATAGGGACGAGGGTGTGAGTGAGGATTGTGCAGACGAATACAATTTGAATAAGTAAGAGAGAACCGGCGGTTAGGAAAGCCACGAGGGACATCCAACTTCCTAACGGTTTGACGCTCATCCACTTGGCTGGATAGCTGGATACGACATTAGCATCGAGAAGTGCCAGAAGTTAACACAGCGTGTCATTTCGATGTCTCTTTAACCGGCCGCCCCCCGCCCCCTCTTAACTCGAATATAATAACGTAAACTACGCGGAAACGCAGTCCCCGTGTTACGCCATGCCACCCGACAAGTATTGTTCCAATTACAATCCCTGCCCTACGATAAGTCAACCACAATCAGAAAGAGGATTCGAAAGCCAGCACTTGTCTCTCCTCGATATTCGATTATAATTCTGAATAATTTCATCCATAGAGTGTCTTCAAAATCAACGTAAATTCTACCAGTAAATGACCAGGATGACGTATTTCAAAATTAGAGCTTAGTTTGCAGAAAATTACACTTTATTCCTTGTATTTCAAGTATAATTGCATTGGCGTAGGATTCAGTTGCCCCTTTCAAACAAGACTTATCCTAAAGATATAATCAGAAAATAGCGGCTACATAAAGTATTCAGTGATTCTCAGGAATAAATTCAGCATTATACTCAAAAGAACTTCTTTATTAAAAATGTGGGGGGGGGGCAGAAAGCAACCCCATTTTTTAAGATAGGTGGGTATGGATTTAAGAATATCTCAAGGCGATTAAAATCTTGCTACAAAAGAATGAGAGGAACGATTAAAATCAAGAAATAATCTAAATATATTTTACATCCTCCTGTAAACCCCATAACCCCCACCCCTAAAATTCCCTCTGCTTTCTGCTAGAACCCGAAAACCACGAAAATACACATCAAAGTCTCTAGTAGGCGTCTGGTGAGTGAGTTTGGGGTTGAAAGTCGTCGCGAATGGGGGGGTGGTGAGGGGGTTGGACGTTGGGTGCAATGACGTAGCGCAGTAGTAGAGGCGTTGGTGGCGCTGGGTTTCCACGAGCGTATCGATTCCTGGAAGCGAGGCAAGGAAACCAACCCCGTGCCAGCGACGAACGCTCACACTGCCCCCCCAGCAACCCCCTAACCCCGAGGCACCACCCCCGCCCTAAACTGTAACGCCCCAACCCGTCTCTTCCTGCGCTCAACCCCCTCATCCACCCCCTTCAGGCCAACTTTCCAGATATGAATTAACAGAGTTACGGAGCTTCTGCGGTGTGGGTGGGTGGGGGAGGGGGTGGTTTCTCTCTGGAGTTATGCGGTTTACTGATTCGAGAGCGCTACCGAGGTCTTACACTTCCATTGAGGCAAAGTGATATCGATGAGGAGAGGTTTGTACAATTTTTCCGCAGTGGGGGAAGGCTAAAAAGATGAAGAGATTAAGAGGGGGTGAGTTGCAGATAGAAAATGGGTAAATGTAATATTTTATTTCCTTGGAGACTTGAACTCGGAAAATGTTAAGAAAAAAGGGGTGTTGGGTGTTTTTTATGTAGAGATATATTTTGGGGGTGGATGTAGAGGTCTATAGAATTTTTTGAAATGAGTGTAGGCCAAAAAAAAGAGAGGACAAAAAAAGGGTTACATGTAGGGGTAAAGATTCGTTTTTTGCTAGGGGATGCATTCTTCTACTAATTCTACTTGTTTAGGCAGGGTGTCTACTCATCCTGGAAAACCTGGAATTGTCAGGGGATTTTTTTATACCTGGAAAAACCTGGAAATAATACTTAGTGGGGGATTATATTGACTTTCGATGAAAATAATCCTTTATAATATTGGATGTTAATTTTGGCTTTAGGGTCAGCCCTAAAGCCAAAATTAACATCCAATATTATAAACGATTAAACTTGGAAATATCAGAGGATTTTTTTCAAAGCGAGGAAAAAACCTGGAAAAGTCAGGGAATTTTTTTTTGAGGATTTGAGTGGATATCCTGTTATAAAATTCGGAGTTCCTGTCCTTAAAAATAGAATCGTCTGATAAAAGTATTTAATCGATTGGATGTATTTGTGGCTCTGGGGTCCTTATCGAGGAAGAACACCAAATTGTTATTAATTATTTAATTGTAATTTTTTACAATTCAAACCCTTAAAAAAACTACCGTCATCGTTTTCTAAATTTTAAACCACGCTTCTGGGATTTAAATATTTTTGGGCAAATGAGATTTATAAGTAAATTTATTTAAATTAGTGGATTTAAACTAACGTTCGCCCAATTTTTTCAGAATTTTAAAAATAAAATTGGGAATTATATTTCTATAAATTACATTAAAGGGTTAAATAAAAAAATGTAAATTTTATTTTTTATCAAATGAAACATTAAGGGATAACTAGTAAAATAAAAGGTTTTTGCTTATACCCTCTGGTTTAGGGCCATAAAAGTTTAAAAAGTTCAAAAAATGGGGTGATTGGTAAATTAAGGTATTGTAGGCACGAAAAAGTAAGTCTCAGGAAAAAATATTTAATTTTACGGTCAAGAATTGCAATCGCATTATTTGTGATATTGTTTAAAAGAGAAAAAAATGGGGTGTTTTACTACTAAAAGAGAAAAGCTTATTTTTCATGAAAAAAAATTGAAACATGCAAAAATATGTATTTAAAAACGAAATTTGTTACCGACCGAACTTTTTTTCTTCTCGCTTCTTACCAAATTTGTAAAAATAAGTTCATTTTAATGAATAATAGCTTATTTTCTCGGAAAAAAGATTCTCTACAACTTTACAATATCCAATTTTTAAAAATAAATGTTTTAATGACGGAAATCGTAAAAAAATAATTTTTCAATTAAAAAATTTTATAAACAAATAACTATATTTGATACTGATTTATTTATATTTAAAAATTGGACGAGATCAAGTTATAGCGAATCTTTTTTCCGAGAAAATAAACTATTATTCATTATTGTATCAATTTAAAAAATTTGATCAAAAACGATAAGAAAAAAATTTTCGACAAACAAAAATAAAATTTGTAAATAAATCATTTTTATATATAACAAATTTTTTATAAAAAGTAATATTTTTTAAAATAATTCCATCAATAACAATATCACAGTTCTTAAAAGTATATTTAACTCTGTTTTCCCGGGGAGTTGTTTTTTTGTGCCCATAATACCTTAAAACTTATTTAAAGTAAAATCATAGTTTAACAAAAACTTTTCCTGGAAAATGATACCAAAAAATGAATGCAAAATATTTCGAGTAGGGGTTTGAAAAAACATCCCTAATTTACAGATATATTTATAGAAAAATATAGGCGTGAATATACACTGCAAAAAATTCTTAGTAAAAATGTATACTTTTCAACTTAAATAGTTTTACTTTATAATAATAATAATAATAATTCTATTTTTAATCATTCTATTTGGTTCAAATAAAATCAGGACTAATTATAACTTGATTTAATTGATCATTCAAAATTGGTACTATTTACTACTCAAAAATGGTTATAATTATCGGAAAAATGGTACTTTTGACTACTTTTATTTTTATTACACCACTGTGGTTGATTTGATCGGTACGCAAAAATATTCCCCAAATTCTGTTTTCCCTAACCATTATTTTACCGAAATTCGTTTGACCAAAAAAAAATTTTCTATAATTTTTATTTCTCCTAATTTTCAATGTAACTATGTTTTATTTTTCCGAATTATCGTTTGCCATAACTTTTATTTTCCCGAATAACAATTTTCTATAATTTTTATTCTCCCGAATTACTATTTTCCATACTTTCTACTCTCCCGAATTACCATTTGTCATAGCTTTTATTCTTCCGAATTGCCATTGGTCATAATTTTCATTTTTCCGCATTACCATTGGTCATAATTTGTATTCTTTCGAATTACCATTTGTGATACTTTTTATTAATCCGAATTACTATTTTCTATAATTTTTAGTTTTTCGAATTACCATTTCTCATAATCTTGATTTTTCCGAATTACTCTTTGTCATAATCTTGATTTTTCCGAATTACTCTTTGCCATAATTTTCATTTTTCCGCATTACCATTTTTCATAATCTTGATTTTTCCGAATTACTCTTTGTCATAATCTTGATTTTTCCGAATGACTCTGCTATAATTTTGATTTTTCCGAATTACTCTTCGCCATAATTTTCATTTTTCCGAATTACTCTTTGTCATAATTTTTATTCTTCCTAATTCCTATTTTTCATAATTTTCATCCTTCCGAATTACCATTTGACATGATTTTTAATCTTTCGAATTACCATTTGCTCTAATTTTTATTTTTCCGAATTACCGTTTTTCATAATTTTTATTTTTTCGAATTACCGTTTGTGATAAATTTCATTCGTTCTAATTTGCATTTAACCTAATTTCTATTTTTCCGAATCACCCTGTGTCATAATGTGCATGTAACATAAATTTTATTCTTCATAATGGAAGTTCCGGTTGGTGAAGTTGGCGCTGCACAAAATAGGCGCAAAATTTAAATTGCACCAATTGCACATACTTTATCTGAATTTCGGTTGCACAAATTTAAATTTCGATTTTGTGCAACGCCAACTTCACTAAACGAAACTTCCGTTATGAAGAATATAATTTATGTTACATACATATTATGGCACAGGGTGATCGTGGAAATAGAAATTAGATTAAATGCAAATTAAAACGAATGAAATTTATGACACATGGTAATTCGGAAAAATAAAAATTATGGAAAACGGTAATTCGGAAATAAAAAATTAGGGCTAATGGTAATTCGGAAGATTAAAAATGATATTGAATGGTAATTCAGAAAAATAAAAATTATGATAACCAGTAATTCAGAAATATAAAAATTAGGGCAAATGGTAATTCGGAAGATTAAAAATTATGGAAAACAGTAACTCGGAAATATAAAAATTAGGGCAAATGGTAATTCGGAAGATTAAAAATTATGGAAAACAGTAACTCGGAAATATAAAAATTAGGGCAAATGGTAATTCGGAAGATTAAAAATTATGACAAATGGTAATTCGGAAGAATACAAAAAATGAAAAACAATTCGGAAATATAAAAATTGGGGCAAATTGTAATTCGAAAGATTAAAAATTACGGAAAACAGTAATTCGAAAGAATAAAAATTGTGGCAAACGATAATTCGGAAAAATAAAAATTGGGGCAAATGGTAATTCGGAAAAATGAAATTTAGGTATATTGACAATTAGGATAAATAAAAATTATATTAAATTCTTCTTCGGTAAAATGAATTTAGATAAAATGATCGTTAAGGAAAATAGAATTTGGGAACCCAGGCGGAAAATTTATGGATAATCTATCGATAATGGATTATCGATAGTCACTATGTAAAAAATTATGCATAATTTTGAAAAACTGAAGTTATTAAAATATTTTCCAAAATTATAAATAAATTAATTATAAATTATTTTTTCAAAGTTTTCCAAAATTAGGCATTATTTTTTATATAGTGACTATCGATAATCATTATCGATAGATTATCCATAAATTTTCCGCCTGAGAATATTCATGAGCCCCGACTTCACCTTAGCTATTTTTCATTGTATCTCTAAAGATCTGATAAGTTTCGTCTTAATTGTATCTACTCTAAAAAATTCTGTCCAGTTTGCAAGAAAACTTATCTCTTTCTGATAATTCTCTTTGGAAAAATGCTATCCCTATTTTTAAAGATAGAATCTCGAATGAAATTCTGGAAGCTGGAAGGAGTTGTGATCTAATGATCATTCTGGCAAGTTCAGTGCTGCAGCAGTGGGTTAGTGCAGGCACGCCGGTGCATCGGGGGTATCGGACTGAAGAAGGGGTGGCAGTACAAGAGGCGGGGGTGGGATTGAGGATGGCGAGGGGCGGCGGTGAAGGGCATGGGGTATTAAATCATAGAGCCGAGCGCCTGCCGCCGGTTTACTGCCGGATAAAACGCAGTGACTGTTATGTTATGGACCACCTGTATGCCTCGACCCTGAACTCGAGCCGACTGAAATTTATATAGGGCAGAAAACAGCCCCCGCCCCTCGCAGTGGGACCCCATCCGCGAACACATCTCATCTTTCTCCTTCAGAGCAAACGAAAAAAAGCTCCAGCTCCATTTCCTTAATTTTTGTTTACATTAATTTATCTTTTACACAGTAAAACTCCGATCCTCAAACCAACACCACTTTTGGTGTTGTTGCAATAAAGAGATCCAAAGATAAGATCAGAATTTCATTTATCTAGAGATAAATGAATCTAATAAATTTATCTAGAGATAAATAACTTGAGACTGGTTTTTCTCATTTTGAGAATCACAGAATATAGAATCGAACTGTTATCCAGCTGTCAAAACAATTTCGTTCCCAGTTATTTCCACCGAATGGTGACAATTGTCAAGTTAGAGATTCTATAAATGTATGATTTTTAATTTCGTTTTGTTCAACAGCGTGTTCCTGTGATTTCAAATAAATTTGCAGTGTTTGGATACGTAGGTTAGGATGACAATATTATGCCATGCCATTCTAAGCTTTAAAGCCGATTCTGATAAAATTCCCTCATAGTATGATACAGTCGGACCTGTACACATAACCTGTAATATTTAATGTGTTGTATATTTAATCTCGATCCTTTTTATATTAGGTAGTGAAGCACCAGTTATGGAAATGAAGGTTAAAACAAAAGATGCGATAATTCTGTTTGAAACGATTCGTTCACTGTTTCGACCCTCAGCAGTCAAAAAAAACATTTATTAGATCTGTAAAAAAATACAAAGAAGGTAAAAAAAATATAACAAAAAAAATAGATGATAATAATAATAGAAGATAATAATACTCCCGCTGATTTTATCTTCGTTTTTTAATCTATACCAAGTATGTTGTTTTTCCTATTGATCTTCCCCTTTTTCACTGTTATCAATACTTATTTCTCGTCATAAAGATTTAAAATTGAGCGCCTTTTTTTTAAGGACCTTTTTTTATGGGACAACCTTTCTTCTACTTATATTATTCTTGAGTTTTTTTTACGAAATATTGTCAACTTTAATCATCTATTATTTTTTTATATTATACATTTTTTTACCTTCTTTGCATGTTTTTTACAGATCTAATAAATGTTTTTTGACTGATGAGGGTAGTGATGCAATTCGAGACTTTTCGAGGCAAATTCGAGATTTCCTTGAAAAATGGCCAGATGAGTTCAAAATTGAACAGATTTCGACAATCTCGAATAAAAAATCGAGAATCTCGACTCAAAATCTCGAATTTTTGATAATCTCAACTCGAGATCTCGAATTTTCGAGAATGTTGACTCAAGATCTGGAATTTTTTATTTGAGATTCGCGATCTCGATTCAATTTTGATCTCATCCGATCATGTTTCAAGAAAATCTCGCATTTGGCTCGAAAATCTCGAAATGCGTCACTAGATGAGGGTCCAAACAGTGACCGAAACATTTCAAAAAGAATTATCGCATCTTTTGTTTTGACTTTCATTTCCATGACTAATGCTTAGGGTGATAAAAAAATGCATTGGAAAATTTTTTTCTCGAATTTTCATGCTCTCACCCCCCAAATTTGTTCGAATCCATAAAAAAATAAATGCCTTTAGAAAAAAAAAAAACATGATATTTAGAGGTCCCGCAATCCCCATGAAGTTTAACACGTATTTCCCATAAGAAAAAAAGACGTTTTTGTAAATTTTATTCAGAATCGTCAACATTAGGTGAATCGAGTTGAAACTCAACATTTCTCTTCACAATTAGCTATATAGTATACACAATTAGCTATATACAAATGCATAATTACTTTTCAATTATCACCCCCATGAGACTTTTTTATAGGGTCCCAAAAAATCCCATAAGTGAAAAATTGGGCTTTGCAAGTTTTTGGCGCTAACTATGATTTTTTTGCTTTTTTTTTAGCACAAATTGTTTCTAATACATAAAATTTTACTTTCTTCTGATAATTAGATGTTTTAATAAATCGTCTAAAAAATTTATTATTGTTTATAGCAATTTTCTCTTACAATAGAGTTAGAAAGTCGCGGTTTTTCCCGAATTTTTAAACTTGATTTCAACTTTTCAGTTAGAGCGAGACAACAATTCTTATTATTTATAACAATATTCTCTTAGAATAATGCTAGAAAGTTGCGATTTTTTAAAAATTTTCAGCCCTTTGTCCAATTTTCAATTATGCTGAATAATAGCGTAATAATGATTTCAGTAATAATGATTTCAAGTTAACAAAAATAATTGTTTAAACTATTTCTTATTATTTTTAATAATATTCTCTTTGAATAATGTTAGAAAGTTGTGTTTTTTTCTGAAACATTCAACTTTTTGTCCACTTTTCGTTCAGAGTGAGTAAATAATTAATGCCATTTAATTAATGCCATAATTTCTTAAACAAATAATTATTATTTATAATATCTTCTCCTGTAGTAGAATCCTCTAGTACTATCTTCTCCTGTACTATCTTCTCCTATGCCAGAAAGTTGCGGTTTTTTCTGAAATATTCAACTTTTTGTCCACTTTTCACTTCGGGAAGTAATAATTAATGTAAGTTAATTATTTGATTCAGGCTTTTTTAATCTCCATATTTGTATACCATTATCATCGATGACAACATGTTTTTTCCAGTGCTAGAGGGGGTGGGGGGGGCGGAGAAAATAGTAAAATGTGTGCAATTGTAAAATTTTTCTTTTACGCTTTGCAATAAACTTCATGTAGTAATTCGAAACAAAATTTTTACAAGTAATTTATAGTTGCATAAATTATTAACTCACTCTAAGCGAAAAGTGGACAGAGTTGAATATTTCAGAAAAAACTACAACTTTCTAGCATTATTCAAAGAGAATATTATTAAAAATAATAATAAATTGTTTAAACAATTATTTTTGTTAAATTGTAATAATTATTACCTCAGTCTAATTGAAAAGTGGACAAAAGACGGAAAATCTTAGAAAAAACCACAACTTGCTAGCATTATTCTAAGAGAATATTGTTATAATTAATAATAAATTGTTTAAACAATTATTTCTATTAACTATAATTGATTATTGCCTCGCTGTAACTGGAAAGTTGAAAACAAGTTTAAAAGTTTGAAAAAAACCGCGACTTTCTAACTCTATTCCAGAGAAAATTGCTAGAAAGAATAATAAATTGATGAAACAATTTATTGTTTAAAAAATTGTTTATAAAATTTATTGTTTAAAAAATTGTTTATACAATTTATTGTTTAAAAAATTGTTTATACAATTTATTGTTTAATAAATTGTTTATACAATTTATTGTTTAATAAATTGTTTATACAATTTCTTGTTTAATAAATTGTTTATACAATTTATTAAAACATATAATGATCAGAAGAAAATAATATTTTATGTATTAGAAACAATTTGTATTTAATAGTACCGCAAAAAAGTCATGATTAGCGCCATAAATTCGCAAAACCCAATTTTTCATTTACGGGGTTTTTTAGGCACCATATAAAACAGACTTATTGGGGTGATATTTAAAAAGTAATTGTCGATTCGTATTCTGTGGCTAATTGTGAAGAGAAATGTTGAGTTTCAACTCGATTCATCTAATATTGACGATTCTGGATAAAATTTACAAAAACTTTTTTTTTTCTTATCGGAAATACGTGTTAAACTTCATGCCAATGGGGCTTGCAGAACCCCCAAAAATATAATTTTTTCCAGAAAAAAGGCATTCATTTTTTTGTGGATTCGACTAAATTTGGGGGGGTTAAAGCATGGAAATTATAAGAAAAAAATTTGAGCCACCCTTATGCACATTCAATGCTGCCGGAGTCGAAAAATTTGGAAAAGTGACTTTATTCTATGGAGGGCTGCATGAATTTCATTTATTTATTCCCATGGAGTTTCGTAAGAAACGCAACTATCTTCATGTTTCAGCTGGGAAGTTGAAATTTGTCGAATTCTCATTTTGAGAATCTTGAAAAATGAGCTGCAACAAAATTAACACCCGCGGCTTTCTGTGCAATATAAAAAATTATTTACTTTAATTTTTTAAGCGGGAAAGGAAAGTGAGATCGGAGGATATAATAAGGACGACCTTGAGAGTGAGTTTTCAGTTTCAGAGATGGATATGCCAGATTGTATTATGAATACACACGTATTATGTCCCTGGGTTCAGGGCGTACAAGGCGATGTGTATTTATGGGCATATGTACGTATGTATTGCATATCGGCGGTTATCTGCCTTTGTACGCCAAGTGCAGTCGCGACTGCTTATCTCGACCGCTGTTACAGTGCCCGGAATTAATACAATAAAGACATTCTCAATGGGAATTAATCAGATATCTACCATACCTCAAGCCTTACCTGAACCAGTCCCCTCTTATTCCCCCCTTTAACTCCCAGCCCTTGAAAGCCGCTGTCCCATGACGGTAAAGCGCGCTTTTATTTTTTTGCAAGTTGGTAACCGTACCGAAGTAAATTGAGATATTACTCGGCGAATTGAGTGCATTGAAATGCTCCTCGCTCGTGACTGAACGCCCTGGGATTGGCCGATGCGATAAAGTTGTATGGGATAAGGTGAACGAAGGTTATCAGCGATTTTTTCCTAGTTTTTTGAAGGGGAAGTCCCGAGAATTTTTAAAAAATATTTAGCCTGGAAATATTATTTAGTCCCGAGAATTTTTGACATTTTTTACTTGGGAATATTATTTATCTAAATAGAAAATTTTCAATTCGAAACATTGTCATTTGTGCGAACAGATTTAAAATTTAAAGGATATGAAAGCAGATTGGAAAGAAAAAGTGAAAAATATCGACGAATCACGCGACCAGGTCATGGTTCCGTGATTGGATCGAGTTTGGCTCGTCGCTCCCGAATATTTGACTCGTATGGCAACGACTGTTCCTGACAGTTATCCTCGTCTGTGGAAGTTGTCACCCCCTCTCTGATCCACCCCCATTCGGTGTTATCAACCCCGCCTGAAAACGGTCATAAACATATCGAGATTTCCTCTCTCGATCTGTTTCTCTCTCTTTTTCGTGCCGACCTGCCTCAACCGAAACGTTAGGCGAAACTGCGCCGTAAATAACTTCTTAAGTGTACCATCGCCGCTGTCGACCCTCGCTCGTTGCCATTTACCAACCAGCAACCCTTAAACCACAATGTTAAGGTTGAAAGTAATAGATATGTCTTCGAGAAAGGAAAAACACCGTTTAGCGGACAATACCCTCACTTTTTGGGTAAAATTCACGAATCAGGGGGTAAAACGATCTTCACCCAGGGGGTAAAAACGATCTTCACCCAGGGGGAAAAACAACCATAGCTCACCCAGCTATATTGACAATATCTTCAAAAGATTTAAATTTCTAAAAGCAACTAAACTATTTAAATTAGAAATTTTTTCATAAAGATTCGTCCTGCGTCTTTCGTTCCGAACCCATGATTCTAGAAAAGTTATTTTTTCAGAAGAAAGGGGGATGGATGATAATGTTATCTCCTTATTTAATTATTTTTTATCTTTCCTTTTTTTTAACTAAAGAAAGATGCGACGAATTATGAAAAGAAGATAAGTTAAAATAGGAAAGCGAAGGAAAAGAAGGGTGGAATCGTTTCTTTGGAGGGCGTCGGCGATAAGAGTGACGTAGGGCGTCGCGGTGTCCGTCATGCTCGGGCGGGGGTTGGTTCTAACGGGGTTGGTGGCACGAGTTTGCCGGCGCGTTGGAGACGTTTTTCCTTGTCCCTCTTTCCGGGGTAAAAAGGGACAGCCGCAGGGTCAAGGAACAGCGCAGCCGCGAGCTTCGCCCCCCGCAAACTCCAAACAGAGGCAACCCCCCCTCGTGAATGGCGACCCTCACAAACCAATCGTATTCCCGTTTTCATCCCTCTTTGAACCTTTTCCCTCCACCGTCCTTCTCACTCCCGAACTGCGTGCGCGCTTTGTTACAAAAACTCTCGCCTTTTCGGTCCTTTTCCTCTTCTAGCCTTCTTCCATTTCGTCCTTCCTTTCGTGAATTACTGTCGCGAAATCGCATATAAGGACGACGACTTGGAATTAGATGATGAGATGTTTTCGATAATGATATTTTTTAGAGTCCTTGACTTCTGATTATGTGTGATTAAGGTATTGTAGGCACAAAAAAACAGACCTCGGGAAAACATATTTAATTATACTTTTAAGAATTGCAATTTTCTTAATGATGGTATTTGATCTTCTTAATGGTGGTAAAGGAGAAAAGATTATTTTTCATGGCAAAAATTTGAAACATATAAAAATTATTTAAATGTCCCAGTAATCGTGACCTTAGTGCCGGTAATCGTTTCGCCATCAATCTTATTTTTTATTTAGACTTGATTGTTATTGTTTTTGATAATAAATAATGCTAGAGCTCGTTATTTTTGTTACTAAACATTTCTTTAAAGGTAGTTTTTAATTATTTCTTTAAGTTTTATGACAATTGCATTACTGGGACATCTAAGGTAAATGTAAATGTAAATGTAAATGTAAATGTAAATTCATGATCACATGTACACTGTTAGAAATGATCTTAAATTTAATAGACACATAATTTTTAAGATTAATGTACATGTATCTTAATTTTAATATACTGTACCTTAGCTGACGATTAGTATATAATTTACATTAAACTTACTACACATTTATATTAAAAGTAATACATTTTGTATTGATGTTAATAATGTATTAACAATGTTAATGTTAATGTTAATAATGTATTAATGTTAATATAATTTTGTGTTAAATTTAATATGCGTGTGTGTATTAGATTTCAATGTCCGTACTTCATATTTGCTTCATATACCGTATATGAAGCTTAGTACAGATTTTTCTAATAGTATTTTAAAAAGTCTATGTTGGACAAAATTAAATAAAATCAATACTACTAATTTCTTTAAAAATAGATTTGACTGTTTATTCCTTACTTATTTTGTCAGAGCGAAAGTTAAAGGGTTAGTTTGGTTAAAAATTAAAGGGTTATTTTGGTTAAAAGTTAAAGGGTTATTTTGGTTAAAAGTTAAAGGGTTATTTTGGTTAAAAGTTAAAGAATTATTTTTAATTAAAATTTAGATGATCAGTAAATGGAACATTCAGAATTTTTTATATAAACACTTGACTTTAAGGCATTTTTCCACCATTTTGCTTTTTTATGCGGTCATTTTATAGAAAAAGGGTCAAGTTATTCAAGGAATTCAAAGTTTTTGTTTTTAAACTTTAGGGAAATTTAATATATTTAAAAAATCGAAGCTCGTAACCTCAAATGATCAGGAATTGGGACATCTACCGTAGCCTTTTCAACTTTAGATTACCGTTTGGGGTCGAAAAGACCTCAGCGAAATTTTATGTTTTTTTCTATGTTTTTCTAAATTTTAATAAATTTAGAAATTAATTTAAATTAATTTTTTTTACAAAAAAAATTAGAATCATTATTCAAACCTAGAAACATTATTTAAAATTTATAGGTTTTTTGAAGCAATTCAATCTTCAAAATATATACCTTTCTTTAAAAATCCACCAATACAGTAATTTTTCCCTTAAAATGTATCATTTACACAACATAGCCTCAAAAGAATTTTTAAAAAATATTAAAAATTAAAAAATATCATTTTTTTGTTGAAAAGTCGATTTTTGCTTAAAAAAAATGTTTAATAATTTTTTCTACCATGTCAAAATGAAAAATCTGACATGAAAATTATAGAACTATGCTCTGAATATCTCAAAAAATGACCATGAATTTTTTCAGATCGAAATATAGGGTCATAAGAAGTTTTCGGTATTAAAAGGTCCAAATAAACAAATACGAATTAAATATATTGTAATATATTTCAATTTAGTGTAAAAAATATTTTTGTTTAAAAAACTTAACTACAGAGTTAATGAATAGAGCTATATATAGATAACCAAAAATTATCGAGATATGGAATACAAAATTTGAAAAGTTACATGAGAAATAATATCCTGGGGTCAGGCTGACCCCGCAAGGCTGAAGTTTGAATGAGATGCTGCAATCTAGGTTTAAAAAAATTTTTGATCGAACTTTTTTTCTTCTCGCTTCTTACCACATTTTCAAAAATAAGTCGCTTTTAATGAATAGTAGCTTATTTTCTCGGAAAAAGATTCTCTGGAACTTGATCTCGTCCAATTAAAAAAAAATTTTAATATTTGAAATCATTAAAAAATAATTTTTGAAACAAAAAATTTTATAAACAAATGACGATATTTGATAATAATTTATTTATATTTAAAAACTGAATGAGGACCAGTAACCATAGAAAATCTTTTTCCCGAGAAAATAAGCTATTATTCATTAAAATTGTATTATTTTTAAAAATTTGGTAAGAAACAATAAGAAAAAAATTTGGTCAAAAATAAATTTTTTAAATTGGGGAGAGTGACTTGATCTGGATAGAAAAAGTTTTGGCTTTATAATAATTAAACATTTTACAGAAGAAAGAAAAGTATTACGTATACCAAATTGAAGATAAAACATTTCTTTAAACAATACCACAATACCAGTAACGTGACAAAGATTATATCAAATATTTATCCGTAATTAATCTTTTTCTAAGTCATTACACTTTTATCTAGATGAGGATTTGGGACCACGATCCGGATAATCTTGTTTTACAGCTCTCACAGTGTTGATTGATCGATATTTCACTTGATCTCAACGAGTAGAATTTCAGCACTGTTACTTTTAAATGTTTTTGCCTTGATAAAAGTAATATTTTTAAAATATATTATAAAAAATACACCTGATATTATCTCTATCGTATTTACTATTAAATAATGACAGCCACTTCTGCCAACTTTAAATGCTGAAAAAATAGCTAGTTCTTTTATGTTGGCAAAATGCGGGGATCATTTGAAAAAATTTTGAATGTTTTTCTCACGAATTATTATTCAGCTCGGGGAAAATTATACTACTAATAAAAACATCCTAATTGCGTTGTTTGTGATAATTAAAAGTCTGCTTCTGTGGAAAGTTTTAAAGCTAAATGTTCTGCGAATACAAAGAGCAAAAGAAACAGTTGTAAAAAAATCCTACGGCAGTAAAAATGCCGAAATTATCAGAGGTAAAAAATTACGTCGTCATGTCGAAAACACATTTTTTAATTTTTTAATTTAAAAACGGCAAGATAAAATTTTTTTTACAAAATGATACGAAAGCTATCAAAACTCTGCTTAAAATAAGCCAAAGGTGAAGTGATTTTGTTAATTCTGTAAGAAACTGATGCAAAATTAGTGCATTTTTCGACTTTTCCGAAAACTTACAGTAACTTATGTAATAATTAATATTTTTTAATGTGCTTAAGATCATTTTAAGATAAATCTCTTTAGAATTTCATGAATGTATGAAGATAACTCTCTAATTTTTTCTTTCGATTTTGCTTAAGACTGAATATGGAACAAAAAATTTTTCAGTTTTCGCTTTATTTGAAATTTTACAAAAGTTGTAAAATTTCAAATAAAGGAAAAACTGAAAAGTTAATTTAATAAAATATAAAAATTAATACTCCTATGTTATTGGTATTTAAAATATTCCTATGTATTCTAAAAAAATTTATTAAAATGTAATATAGACTGATTTTAAATATTTTTCTATGAATACGTTATTGAAATTTTACAACTTTTCTATGCCACCTTCAATCTTTGTCGAAATCGGTGAAAAAAATTGGAGAGTTTTCTTCATACATTCATGAAATTCAATGGAGACTTAACTTTAATATGAACCTAAGGAAATTAAAAAATGTTATTTATTTCGTAAGTTATTGCAATTTTTAAAATAAATCGAAAAATGCACAATTTTTGCAATATTTTCTTGCAGAATTGACAATGCAATTGTCTTGCAATTCTTGCAATTGAAACTTTACCTTTGGCTTATTTAAAGTAGATTTTCAATATCTTTCGTATTATTTTAAGAAAAAAATTTGATTTCGCAGATTATAAAAATCAGAATAATTTATGCATCTCACAAAAAACAGGTGTCCTCATATTCCTGATCGGCACTATATATATATATA
>JBAGKK010000288.1:447270-463550 GCA_037177015.1 Euceroptres primus
GTGCTTTTCGTCATGAGATCGAGAAAAAGCCAAATGAAAATGCCGAAATGACGAAAAATATATAAGCATTTACATTTTGTAAACGAAATGAGATCGCAGAGTGTTACCGTTAAATGAGTTATATTTTACCTTTATCGTACTAAAATTTCTACAATAATAAATTTTACTTAGTTACTTAGTTTTTTAATCTCTTGATCAATGACTTCTGCACTTTTTCGTGCAGTTTCTAAAAAAAGTTTAAAAAATTCCCAGTCATTTCCCGGTTTTTCCAGGTCACAAAAAATTCCCGGTCATTTTCCGGTTTTTCCAGGTCACAAAAAATTCCCGATCATTTCCCGGTTATTCCAGATCACAAAAAATTCCCGGTCATTTCCCGGTTTTCTCGGTTCAGCGGCCACCCTGATAATTCATGTTTAACTTCTTCTAATTTTAAATAAACATTCTTTTACTTCCATCTCTTTCAAAAAATATAGTTTAAAAGTACTTCATTATCTCAAATAGAGAAGACATAACTTTTGTTCACTAATTTGTTTACAACAATCCGAAAAAATATTGTATGCAGTTAACACTGCCGGACATTTTTAACGAGTTTCTGCCTCGACTCTGGCCTCTGAAAGGTCGGACCGTGAAACAATGCACAATTTCATACTTTAATTTTAAAAAAAATTACAAACTGGATAAAAATTGTGGGCTGAAAATTGCTTTGTCCACAGGCACCTTTTTTGCTCCACTGTGCGGCGAATCAGCCTCAAGTTTATGTTGGTAACACTGCTGCCTTTGATATCGCAGTAGAACTTGCTGCGATATAAACCCATCCGTTTTTGCTACCTGAGCAAAAATTGCTGCGGTGTAAATAGGCTCAATGAAAATTAGATTTCTAGCCTTGGAATAAATGACTTATTGGTGACGTGTAAGTGCAGAGGAGACATGATGAGTCGTTATTAAGATTCTAGACAGGAGAAAGGGGAAGATAGAGAAAGAGAAATGCAGAGGATGAGATAGTAGTAAAAGAGAGAAGGAAGGGCTCATATACAGACAGAAGGAGAGCAGGTGCAAACTTGGCCTGTCAGGAAGTCGCTTACAGCTCGAGGACAAAAGCTTCCCCTGGGACTCGTGTGCTCCAGACTCGTGGAAAGAGGAAGGTGGAAGAGGGGGCGAGTGAGATGGTCTAGATGGAAGAAGGTGGTGGAGGTAGAGACCTAGAAGGACGAAGAAGGGTGGTACGAGCCTAACTGTGAAATAACAGGGTTGCTCTGTTCCTCCACCCTCGCCAAGAGAGGATGCGAGCTCATACGTCACTTCCTTAGAGCGAGGGTTGCGGGCTCGAGGGCGAAAAGCAGGTTATATTGATTTATTTATACCGAGCAGCCAACTTTCCTCTGATGGGGTTATTGGGAAAATACCTTTAAGGTCGCTACACTTACCCTTCACAAAGAACTTTTCACAAGAAAAAAATGGTCCATTCATTTCTTACAAAATTATTCTAAGTTCCACTAAAAGTCAGACTAAGTTCCATGAAGCTCCAATATGTTGAAAACTCAATTGCTTCTCTTCAAAAGACTGTTCAAACTTAATTGCTTCTCTTCAAAAGACTCTTCAAAGACTCACACATTTGTATCATAATAATTTAAAAATTATTTTTTTTTAATTTTGCGCTCACTTCCTAGTATAATTGGATCAATGGACCAGTTTTGGATAATATTTGTAGAGCACGGTGGGTCTCGACTAAGCTCAACCCAAAAGGGACTTGCACCTCCTGGTTTTCTTTTTATTACACTTCTGTGATGTCTACAATCACTTTGAGTCCAAAAAGAAAAAATCGCTTGGGCTTGCATCTCCCGGTTTTCCTTTTATTACACTTCTGTGATGTCTACAATCACTTTGAGTCCAAAAAGAAAAAATCGCTTGGGCTTGCATCTCCCGGTTTTCCTTTTATTACACTTCTGTGATGTCTGCAATCACTTTGAGTCCAAAAAGAAAAAAAAATCGCTTGGGCCGTTTTTGAGGAAACAATTTTTGATTTTTTTAAAGAGTTTAATCAACATAATTTCATGAAAATAAGTTAACAATGAAATTGTATTGGCTTACACCGTTTAGTTTAGCATGCAGCAGGTTCTAGCTAATGAACACCTCGCGAGAACTGAAACCGTTCAATAATTTTTAAAAATGGGAGAAAAAGGGGATTAACATGAGTTTTTTTGGAAATTGTTCCTTTCTAATACATCCGAAGTCCCACCACTACAACAATAAAAGAACATAAAATTTGATACAAAACTTAAATATAAATGAATGTTCCATGTCTAAAAGTTTTTGAGCTATGGCCTGCGAAAATCGTTTTAGAGCAACATTGGGTAATAACTCGTTACAAGTATCTAAGTTACTAAAAAATATAAGTTACTTGTATCTTTTACAGTAACTTAGTTACTTTTTAAAAAAGTAACTGTCACGTAACATAGTTACTTTTTTAAAAAAATAACTGTCACGTAACTTAATTACTTTTTAAAAAAAAGTAACTGTCATGTTACTTAATTACTTTTTCAAAAAAATAACTGTCACGTAACTTAGTTACTTTTTAAAAAAAAGTAACTGTCATGTAACTTAGTTACTTTTTAAAAAAAACTGTCACGTAACTTAGTTACTTTTTAAAAAAAATAACTGTCACGTAACTTAATTACTTTTTTTTAAAAATAACTGTCACGTAACTTAGTTACTTTTTTTAAAAAAAGTAACTGACATGTAAATTAGTTACTTAAAAAAAAACTATCACGTAACTTAGCTACTTTTTAAAAAAAATTAACTGTCACTTAGTTACTTTTTTAAAAAAATAACTCACGTAACTTAGTTACTTTTTTAAAAAAATAACTCACGTAACTTAGTTACTTTTTAAAAAAATAACTGTCACGTAATTTAGTTACTTTTTAAAAAAAGTAACTGCCACGTAACTTAGTTACTATGTTCGCAGTAGCTTGTAACTTTAATTTTAGTCACTTTTGAGTTACTTTGTATTTTTTGTACAATTTATTAAGCAATCGATTTCATTGCTATAAACAAATTAGCTGAACAATTGCCAAAAAGCGGCCAAAAATGAATAAGTCCATTTTCAAAAAAATTGAGATAAGAATAAATTCTATATATTTAGGATCTTAGGAATCCGTCTGTCATTGTTATATTTAGGAAAAAATATTTTTATGTAAGGAATTTACACTTTTAAAATATTTTACTTTACCAAAACCGCATAAGTCCAAAGAAACATTTTTTTATTAAAAATTTACTATAATTTATTGCAGATTTATGAACCTTATGAACTGTTTCTTAAAAATATGCAAAAAAATCACGATTTATAAAAAATTAACCACGCTTTGACAGTATTTTATAATATAGTGATATTACAAAAATGAAGATTTTAAAACAGAAAAAATAATTTGAGGGGATTAAATATGATACACAGTAGTCATATTTATACGAAATACTTTTATTTTTTTCTACGTTTAAAACTTGAAAAATCTCTTCGTAAGCGGGCAAAAGTGAATAGGTCGATTTCAATTTTTTTAATTACTTCAATACGGGACTAGGTAAATATTTTTTCTCTCCCTGATATTTATTGTGGATGTCAACTAATTTTAATGCTGAAATAAGAATTAGAATTAGAAATTATAATTTAGATGTTATTATTCGTTTTCAAGATACAACATTTTTGTATTTATCTCAAAAACATGAAAATAGACTTATGCACTTTTGGCCGCTTACTTCTCAATTTGCCAAAAACCTTAATGTACGGTTTACATTTTTTTTTACTAAAACTGTTTTAAATTATTGTGGAAGTGATTTTTAGTTATACAATTTTTAATAAATTAACAATAACTTTTGTTAAATCATAAGCAATTTCTTGGGCAATATATTTAAATTTGTGATTTTTTCAGATTGGGATTTCCCTTAATCTCTTGTATTCTTACAGATATTCTTAAAAATGTTATGTGTTCAATTATATTTGTACATATTTAATTAATTAATATACATTTAATTATATTTGTATAACAATTATAATTTCTATAAACAAACGAAAAATTTTGTCATTTTAGCATAGAAAAAATTGTTTTTTATTCTGCAATTGCTTTATAGTGTTTTGGGAGAGCCAGTTTGTCACAAAAATTAATTAAATTACGTCAAAATTTCCCATTTGTTTACAAAAATGATAATTGTTATATTTTAATGAATATAATTACATATTTTAATACATTTTTAAAAATATCTGTAGCAATTAAAGTAGTTACGGAAAATTAGAATCTGAAAACAACGCAAATTGTAACATATTGCCAGAAAAATTGTTTATAACAATAGGTATTGTTAATTTTTCTTAAATTCTGTGACTAGCGACCACTCACAATACACCACAAAACAGTTGCAGCACAAAAACAATTTTTCTACGCGAAAATGCAAAAAATTCCCATTTTTTAATCGTATTTGTTTATCAAAGTAATAAATGTTATATTTTAACAAATATAATTAAATAAATATCATTTTTAAGAGTATTTGTCACAATTCAAGAGATTAAGGTAAATCCGAGTCTGAAAAAACTCAAATTTAAATATATTGCCTGAAAAGTTGTTTATAACAATGGTTGTTATTAATTTCTTAAAGGTTTTGTGACTAGAAATCACTCCCGAAATAATTTAAAACAGTTTTAGTAATAAAGACGGATATAAGATATTACCTTACATTACGATTTGAAACAAAGTGTTCACTTAATTTGTTTATAACAAGGAAATGGATTACTAACGAATTATTTGTATTCTTTTAGTTCCCCTGAGTTGATTTAAGGCGATTTACAGTATAGCTACATCGTTTTTGAATAATAAAAAATTATTTTCTGGAAAGCAACTCTTTTTTCATATTTTCTTTATAAAAATAATATAAATATAAATATAATAAATTAATTACAAAAGGTAATTAAAAAAATTATGAAATAGTTTGAAGTTTGTCTTATAACAGTCTTCGAAATTTAGTGCCTTTTTGATTTGTATCAGAAAAACTTGAATCAGACAAAAATTGTAAGCTGTAGACTTTTTTCAACTGCTTTTAAAAAGTAATAACAGATACTATTAAAGAGAGATGTTTATTATTTTTTGTCAAATTAATACATTGATGTTCACTTGTCAAAACATATCGTCTACTTTCTATTTTAATTAATATCAATCTGTTCAAAACTTTTTTAAACTGAAGGGGGAGGGGGTCAAATTTAAAGTAACTTTAAAAGGAACTTGAGTTTCTTCCTCTAGTAATTGTAACTGTAACGAGTTACTTTAAAAAAAAAGAACTGTAACTAGTTACTTTTTATTGCAAAATAACGCAACTGTAACTAGTTATTTTTTATTTCAAAGTAACGCAACTATAACTAGTTACTTTAAAAAAAGTAACTTACCCAACACTGTTTTAGAGTGAATAATTCTTTTTTAACTAAAAATTTTAGTTTTGGGGCAATAACTTCTTTCCTATGCATGCGGATGAAAATTGCCAGTAAATAAATGAAGGTAGACTCAATTTAGAGTAAATCTAAAAAAATCAATGTTCTAGCTCTAATAGGACCGAAATTATGGCCTTCCAAAAATGAACCTTGTTTATTGAATTTTTTGACACAGTGTGCGTAAAATGCGTTTTTACACAACTATATTAGTGCGTAAAACGGCTTATGACACACCCAATAACATGGGTGTGTAAAAATCGCATTTTACGTTCACTGTGTCAAAAAATATCGTATGCAACTCGTGCGTACGGTTTTACCCACTTAAAACCGCATTTTACGCACATGTTGCATAATATACTATTGTGAAACATCTTTTTTCTTAAATTTCTCGTTTCTGGAGAACGAAACATGGAAAAATGCTATCATAATATTTTATATCTTGGATTTGAAGGAAATGATAACACAACTAAAAGCTTTTATTAGATGAGATTATGAAAATATGAACTAAAAGCTTTTATTATATGAGAGTATGAAAATATGATTAACTTTTAAAATGAGTGAAGACTACTATATTCACGCAATGCACGTTGCAGCCTAATCGTGTAGTCCGAATGATTCTTAGGGACTTTATATTTTGTCCGTAGAAAGAGAACTTAAAAAAAATTATGTGTAACAAAATTCAATAAAAAAGGGTCATTTTCAGAAGGCTATAATTTCGGTCCTATTAGAACTAGAGCATTGATTTTTTTTAATTTACTCGAAATTGAGTCTACATTCATTTATTTACTAGCAACTTTCACCAGCCAGAAGTTATTGTCCAAAAACTAAAATTGTTAATTAAAAAAAAATTACTAACTGGCAACTTTCACTAGCAATGGATAGGAAAGAAGTTATTGCCCAAAAACTAAAATTGTTAAATAAAACAAAATTATTCACTCAAAAACGACTTTCGCAGGCTCTAAGTCCAAAATCAGTAATCTGCAAAACTTACATCTCCTTCTCTAATTATTTCTTCCTGGTCGACATATTAACATCTCTTAAATAAGTCAAAAATGTTTAGAGATAGAACATTCATTTATATTTAAGGTTTGCCGCAAATTTTATCAACTTTAATTCTTGTAGAGGTACTTGGGACTTCGGATATACTGAAAAGGTACAATTTCAAAAAAAACTCATATTTTTCCACTTTTTTCCCCATTTTTCAGAATTATTGTACGATTTCAGTTCTCGAAAGATGTTCAGCGGCTAGAACCTTCTTTTTTATGCAAAGCTAAAAGATTTAATCCAATACAATTTCATTTTAAACTTATTTTCATGAAAACTTAACCTCTTTAAAATGAATACACTTTCATAGTGAGCTTAGTCGAGACCCACCGTGAGAGGATGCTGCAATTGTAAATATTATCCGATTGAGCTCAAATTTTGAAGGTATTTTTACCTTACGAAACTGGGGGACGAGAGAGATGAAAAACGAATTTAAGAAAATAAAATCAAGCCTATTGGGTGTGCAAAGATAGATATCGACCTGGAATTTGTTCTAGTGACTTTCCAAGGGTGAAATCTCATTCTTTCCTCTTGAACGAGAATTCTGCCGGCGTATTTCGTGCGACAGGCTCAGGAGCGAATAAACAGTATATCAGGATTATTCAAACTCATTTGCCTCCTCGCACTATTGCCATTTACGCCGTCCGCGAAGGAAGGAAGGCTCTGCTTTGGCGAGAGCTATTCCAAAGTCGGAGACGGTATAGGGTACCTGTAGAATATATCCTGGAGGAGGAGCGGATGGGAGAGATTTATAGCCGCTAGGAGACAGGGTGTAATCATACGCATCACCCCATCAACCCCGTAACTCTGATTTACCGTGGGAATTTTAAAAGTCGTTTCGAATTCCCCCCGTTGTAGGGGAATTCCTTACGCGAGCTTCAGCGCCACGCTTACACCCATTTTCCGACCCCTGTTGACACTATCCGAAACAGAAATCCCATCCATGTAAATGGGAAATTATTTATATTTTTCTAATAAATCATCAGTTCGGTATCAAAACTTTAAAACAAAATGTTATGTGACAAAAATACGGGGATAGGTTTATTCTGTAAAGCACCGTTTCCTGGGATTGTAAATAAGAATGAGAATAAATTTCACGGGGAGAAAAGTGTTAATTGTCGAATTTGCGTTTTATAGAGGAAGTTTTGGCCATAGTTTCATTCACAGCTGTCGCCTTTGAATTACAAGTTAGCACCTAATGCCTGGTCGGATCTTATCTCGCGTGGCACGTTTCCGTTACTCGCGCCTTTGGCGCCCTTAACGCACTCTTACTAACCTAATCGCAACTTAAACGCGAAAAAAGCTCCCTAACTATGTCAGCCTATCATGAAAGATTTACTTTTATTTCCTGCACATTAACTTTCCTGACGAAAGCTCACGTAAAAGTGCAACTTTCTAGCCTTAATTAGTCGCCTGGCCTTCTAGAAATAATTTCACAACAGGTTATTGAAAGTTTTTGTTTTGAGACAGTTTTTGTTTTGAGAGAGTTTTGTTTTGAGAGAGTTTTGTTTTGAGACAGTTTTTTTTTAGAGTTTTGTTTTGAGACATTTTTTGTTTTGAGAGAGTTTTTTTTCGAGAAAGTTTTGTTTTGAGACAGTTTTTGTTTTGAGATAGTTTTGTTTTGAGACAGTTTTTGCTTTGAGACAGTTTTTCAAAGTATCAATTACCTGAAATAATTAACTTGTATCAAAATACTAACCTGCTTGATAGTCGGTAATAAAATCACTATTACATTAAAAAAAGAATCTTCACTTAGTATAATCGAATATATTTGATTATGCGGGGTGTCGGTATCAATGTGATGAATTTTGTCATGAGGTTTTATTGCTTCTGTCATTGAGGTATAAGTAGAGATCATGCTTATACGTAAGATTACACGAGGCACTATGCCTGAAGAAGCAAGACTCAAATATCGCATCCCTGCTGCTTATAATTAATTACTATGCCACGCTCAGTGAGTCGTCGGTTTACTCGACAGGTAGGACGTTCCTGCTGGTAGCGCAAACTGCAACACGTTCGCCTATCGAATTTCCGACCGTCCGATCTGGAAATTGCATCACAGATTTTAATCGCTTAATGTCGGTGACTGTGGTCACGTTTTCGCATTGCTCTATAAAAGCAGCCTTCGAATATGATTGAATCTTTAGAAACAAACTTAATTTATCATCATTTAACTGAAGATCGTTTAGTCTAAGTAAATCCATTAAGTTCTACTAAATAATATAATAAACCTATTTACCAACATCAGTAACTTTCAAAAACACTAATTCTCTAAAAACACTAATTAAAAAACACCCTTCTCATTTTCGAATGTTCACAAAAAACCATTGGTGCGAATGCGAATATTGTTGCATCTCATTTTGAAGAATTTAAAACAATTGAATTTTTTATTGTGATTTCATTCACTGTTAGAAATTTCCATGGTAATAGTCAAGAGACATGTGACTGAAGTTTTATGCAGTTAGCGTAACTGAAATTTCAGTTACAGTTTTGTCAATTTCAGTTACAATTAGAGGTGTACACCGCACAGTGTAGCCAAATAGTATATTATGCAACATGTGGGTAAAATCGTACGCACGAGTTACATACGATATTTTTTGGCACAGTGTACGTAAAATGCGTTTTTAACACACGCATATTAGTGGGTGTGTCATAAGCCGTTTTACGCACTAATATGGGTGTATAAAAACGCATTTTATGCACAGTGTATCAAAAAACACTTTTTGTGAACAAATCTGTCTACAAGCCAATCTTCAATGGATTTTGATATTCTTTTGTTTTTTTAAATGACTGGAAGCTTCCAGGTATAACGAGTCGGTACAGAAAATTAACTCTGACCAAACAAAAATTTTTTATTTAACAACAAAATAAACAATATTTTTTCCTAACTTTTCAGATTATCTTTTTTTCAATAGCTGCTGTTTGACAATTATTTAAACAACTTTTATGAACAAATACACAGTTTTCGTATGTCACAATGAACAGGCTTAATTTTTTTTTGCAGAATCAACCAAAAGTGTCTTTCCCAAAACTCCTTGAAATTTTTTCAAACAACAACTTATGACCATGTTCTATTGTTTTTTCATTAACAACAACTGTTAATTATTTAAACAATATTCATAAACAAATTCACACTTCGAACATTATTTCACAAATATTTCACAAATATTCATTTTTCGGAACAACTATTTTCTAAATTTTGTCAATAAATGACGGTCTTTTCTCAAATTTTTCAGGCCGGGAAATTTGGGAAAACTTTTCTCTTTAATTTTCTCTTATACTGCATTTAATGAGTTTTAACCTCGTTTAAAAGAAACATCCATTTTGGTCAATTCGTTTGAAAGATATTATTTTCAAGCTTTTTTAAAATTTCAATTACACTTGGCAGTTACATCTTTTAAAATTTTCAATAAATGTTTCAGCAAATTATTGCTAATATAGTCGGTCTTACGGTCAATATAAAGCCAAAATAAAAAATTTTCTCTAAAAAATCATGTAAAACATATTTATTTTTTCAAAAAAGAAATCCTCAACGTTTCGACCAACACTGCGGGTCTTTTTCAAGAGTCGATAAAATAAATCTATAATTTAAAAGGGAGGAATTAATTTTACTATCAAATCCTATTTAATTTATTTTAAAATCTTTAAATGTATATAAATATAATTTATTGTAATTCATAATATTCTTATTAATACAAGTACATAATATAAATACAAGATTTTACAAATTAATACAAATACATAATATAAATACAAGATTTTACAAAAAATAGAAATAAAATCGTTCTTGTCATACCTGAGTCAAAAACATTGAAGTATTTATAAAAACTTCCTTTTTAAAAAAGGTTATTATTTGTATACCTTATAAAAGGTATTATTTTTAAACAAAATAATAATTTATAATTGAAGCCTCAAAGATCTTGTAGAGGCTTCAAGATTTATAAAATTATCACATTATAACTGGTATGATGTTTACAGACGGACGATACAAGACAAACTGATATGAAGGACAATAATTATAGAGGTAACAAGGAGAAATTTTAATAAACCTCTGATGAAAAGGCGCTCCAAAGCTTGAGAACAAAATTTATTGGAATCAAAGATGAAAATTCAAATGGGAAGTTAATTCATAATGCATTGGTAAATTTGATTTATATTCATTATTTCTGTTTTTAACTTTATTGAAGTTTTTATATTTATTGATATAAATTGATTCAATAATTCGTCTTTTAAAGAAATTGTTTTCCCTAGCCAAAATTTTTATAAGATCAAAATCAAAAATATGATCAAACTTCCACGAATGCTGTGACAAACCTGTATTTCGAAACGTTGAGGATTTCTTCTTTGAAAAAATAAATATGTTTTACATGTTTTTTTTTTTGAAGAAAATTTTTTATTTTGACTTCATATTGACCGTAAGACCGACTATATTAGCAATAATTTACTGAAATATTTATTGAAGATTTATAACGGTCGAAGAAAGAAATAACAGTTTTGGATTTGTATCTGGAATTGTTTGCATATTTTTAAAATTTTGTTAGTGAAAATGGTAAATGGTTTTCAGAACGGTTTTCAAAACTGTCTTAAACAGAGGTTTATTTTATGATCCCCTAAAAATCTCACGGAATTGTAAAGAACGTTTTCTAACAAAATACTAGAATTGTTTCAAAAAGCCAAATTTTTTTCGATTTTCAACTTAAAACAGTGTTTTTAAAGGAAACGAGGGTAGAAATCAGAGTAGTGACATCACGATGTCGTGACTGGAGACACGCGCACCGCGTGGTTTAATTAGCGCTACAATGCCGAATCGTCTGTGCTCGACCCAACCTTCCCTGAAACGAGGCCGTGTAGTGAAGCGACGTTCTTCTCTTTCTGGCAATATGCCTACGACCTGTGACCCCACGAGACCCCGGGACCACGTTCTCCGAATTACCCTCTCCATACTATAGCGAGCAATGCCGCACTTTCCGCAAATTCTCGTCGATCGTTCTCTCCTGTACTCCACAAATGCTCATCGGCCATTGCTCTCTTCGTGATTCCCCGCTAATTATTGTCCTCGAAATTCCCTGCAGATTTCTCTTTCTAATCTTTTTTTTTCCACCGATTCCCTTGTTATTTGCACTTACCGATGGGCGCGAGCGATAACTTTTGAAAAGTGGCACGATTCCGCTTAATAATTGGTTTTAAAAAATATTCTTTAATTAGCGAATTTGCATTCGGTATAATCAAGTTATTAATTATGGTCTGCGGAAATCGTTAATTCTCTCGACTAAAGGTCTACATTGTATGCTGCTGGATGTTTTCAGTGATTTAAAGGGAAAATTTTTATTGATTTATTAATCGGAAGGCTGATTTTTTTTCTTTTTTTTCTGTATTAAATTATTATTAATATTATTGTTATTATAATATATTATATAAATTATTAAAACCATTATTGGACAGCCAAGATATTGTTACATGGGTTTTCGTATTGACTAAATAGTAACTTATTTTAGTTCTTATTCTTATTTAGTTCTTTTGTTCTTATTTAGTATTTAGTTTTTATTCAATATTTAATATATTGCATTACTGCAGAAGAAAGCAGTTCGGAGACATTCGATGAAAAAATTTAGCCTTGCATACGAGAGTGGTAATATAAAAAAGGTCTTATTAACATCTATACGATAAATTTCGGTCAAATCAAGGGATTTGTTTTTGTAATTTTAGATAATGGTTCAATTTCTTTGAGCGTCTTGCTAACATATAATTAAAGAGACTTTCACTTTAAGTTCTTCGATATGATAAGCTTCGATTAGGCTTCTTCGATAAGCTTTTATGTCAAAATTGTTCAATTTAAACCATTTTAAAAAAGGAATAGGTAAGAATTTCTTTTTACATGGATGATTCTCCGCATTGAAACAATTTTTGCATTAAAAAAAAAAAAGACACGCACTGCAATTTTTAGTATTTGAATATAGGAGATTCTCATGCATATTTCTGAAAATGTTAAACCTTCATAAACATTAATAGATTTTGTAGAATCACCTAACTTCGGACACTGTCCCATAGTTCGGACACCTCTTTTTCTTGGACTTTTACTAATTTTTTAATACAAAATTAACTTTTGAGATGACTTTTCATTTTTTATTTATTTTACTTTTATACTTTACTATATACTTTTACACTTTTATTTTTCATTTATTTTACTTTTATACTTTACTATATACTTTTACACTTTTATTTTTTATTTATTTTACTTTTATACTTTACTATATACTTTTACACTTTTATTTTTTATTTCTTTTACTTTTATACTTTACTATATACTTTTATACTTTTTTTAATTTATTTTACTTTTATACTTTACTATATACTTTTATACTTTTTTTATTTATTTTACTTTTATACTTTACTATATACTTTTATACTTTTATTTTTTATTTATTTTACTTTTATACTATTCAATTATCTGGAAACAAAGATAAATGGGTGCCCGAAGTAAGGGACAATGGCCGAAGTTAGGTGATTCTACGGTTCTAAAAATGTAAAAAATAATTAACTCAGTAAAGAAAAACGTATATCTCATGTCACCTATTCAGATCTCAGAAATCAAAATTCGACAAATTATTCAATTTGTCGAATCCATACGCGATTAAATCGCGTAATTGGAATTACTCAGATTGATATGCCTCCGAAATACAATAGGGAATGAGCGATTTATTTTTTATATAATACGGGTTCGCACTCGTGTATATTATATTAGAAGCGTGTGGGAGAGGCGTGTTAACCATGTGTTAAGCACGCCGTGTACGCGAGATAGGAAAGATTTAAAATGTTGCGGCAGGTCGGACACTAAACGATGATAAACTATCTCCTCGGCCTCGCTAGACTGACCCACGTCTCGCTAAAATCACATTCTCCGAAAACAAAAACATAACTTTTCATTTTCCCTCAAAAATTGCTAAAACATTCAAATTTCCTTTTAATAACACTTTAACGAAAAATTATATTCAAAATCAGTCAATGTTTATTGCTCATAGCTTTGAAACACTTTATATTCTCTGCAGTGCATACTTCCCTGTCTGACCATATACAACTTTTTCTACTGGACACGACTTATAATGCAATTGAAGACAATATAAAGAAACTTATTCACCTAATACAAAATTTAAAACAGGAAGAAACTAAAATTAAGAAAAAAGTCATTGTTCAAAATATTACAGAGGAGTAAAGGAGTAAAATATTACAGTAAAGTATTACTGAGGAGTTGATGTAACTTATGAAAGAAAGGGATCAGCTTTATATAAAACAGAAAAGAAATCCTGGAAATGAGATAATCATAAATTGTTTAAAAAAATTAAAGAATCAAGTAAATGAAGGAATTTAAAAAATAACCAAAAATGAAGCAAATCTATTAAGGTAGTTGTCGTGCCGAAATTAGGTCTTTTGGGGAAAAAAAGTTGTCTATGGTTTTAAGAATTAAAATCAGTCAAAATCATTAAATTATCAGTCATTCCTTACGAAAGAAGAAAGATTTTTATGAGAAAAGGTTAAAACTTACGAAAAATAATTATTTTAATAATAGTTTTTGTAATTACATTTTTGGTTACTGTCGCTTCTTACCAATTTTTCAAAAATAGTTGAATTTTAATAAATAATAGCTCCTTTTTTCGCGGAAAACATTCTCTATAACTCTATAACTATATAACTCTATAACTCTATAACTCTATAACTCTATAACTCTATAACTCTACAGTAGAAACTCTACTGCTTCTAATTTTGAAAATAAGTAAATTATCTTCAAATACAGTTATTTGTTTATAAAATTTTTTCTCGGAGTTCGGTGTCAGTTGTCCAGTGCCGTCCGATGTTTTTTTATCACCTGTTTTTCTTTACACGTCAATTATTCAATACATTCTACTTATATTTAGTAACTTAATAAGAATATTTATTTGGAGGAAAGGATAGTCTATATATTTGGATATTTTCTGAAATCCTACAATATTTTCCGAAATTTAAAAATGTTAAAGTTTCTACGGGAAACTTGGCTTAAACTTCAGTCCTGAGAATGTTTACGTTCTTAGCTTTTCATTTTACCTAACTGTTGTGCAATTCCTCTCGTAATAAAAGTGAAAATCTCTTAAAAAGATTTAGGATTTAGTACTTTTAGGATTTAATACAAAACAGAACTATAAATAATACAAAAAAATTGTGTAAAATCTCAAGCCCAAAAGTGAAAATTCTGATATGTAATAATTGATGTAAGGATTTTATCTTGTTCATACCAGTATATTATGAAATAACGCAAAGTAATGCAAATTTTTATTAAATGAATTATATAAAGTTTACATATATAATTCATTTAATAAAAATTTACGTTACTTTGCATTATTTTATAATATACTGGTATGAACATAATAAAATCCTTACATCAATTATTACATATCAGAATTTTAACTTTTGGACTTGAGATTTTACACAACTCTTTTGTATTATTTACAGCTCTGTTTTATATTAAATCCTAAAATAAATGTAAACTTTCTCTAAATGCATTAATGTTCTCCATTTACTGTTTTTTTTTTGTATTATTTATAGTTCTGTTTTGTATTAAATCCTAAAATAACTGTAAACTTTCTCTAAATGTATTAATGTCCTCCATTTACCGAACCAATTGGGTAAATTTTAATAAATAAATTTTCTCCGTGCAGTCATTAGGAATATTCCTGTTTTTGGATTATAAATTACTTCAATAAAAAAAAGACATGAGAATGACAACTCGTTAAAAGCCAATTGAAGTTGGCCCCTAAATCCGGTTATTTTAACTATTACTCATGGGCCATATTCAAATGGTTTTTAACGAGTTGTCATTCTCATGTCTTCAATTTGTGTATCATAGACTTATTAACTCTGAACTTTTGAATTGCATCGTTTTTTAAGTTTATAGTTAAAAACTTAAGAGATCAGTAACAAAATGCAACAAATGAGTGAATTTCAAATTGGTATCGTCAATTACGATATCTTTACGGGAAGCACGTCGCCATATTTTCGCGCGATCGTTTCGCATTCTCGTTAAAATTCAGCCCGGTGATATCAGCTCGTTATTCGGGAAACGAAAATTTATCGTAAATACACGCTAAATTCGTATCGGCGATCAGACACGGTCGCTCCTCTTTCTCTTTTTCACCTGAATTTGCTTTACCAATTAATAATCGCATCGGAGCTAATTAAATCCGGAAAACATGCAAATGCACTGTTTATATTTCAAAGTGAGCGAGAGCGAATCTGCCAGGGCAAAAGGGGTATAGAGAAAGAGGAATGAGGTTAAAAGAGATGGGAAATGGGAAGAGGGTAGTCAATTTGTGCAAACAGCTCCGGGATATAAATTACAAATTGCCCATAAAAATGTATAAAACACGATTATGCTCGATTAATTACATTTTTACGTCCGCACGCCGGACGTATTAATCCGGACCGGTGAAATCCGCCGGATGAGTTTTGCATTCAAAAATCATTGAGTCGTTTTTCAATATAGATTATTAGAGGCCAATAACCGGGGAAATCATTCGCGTTTCCTGAAACTCGGTCGCGTTTTCAATTCCATACCAAAATATTTCTAGATTTATCTTTATTTTCTTTGCAAAATACAACAAAAATATTTATTTATGTCATAATAGAAATGTGTAATAATATTTAGTAATAATATTCAATTATTTCATAATAGAAATGTGTAATAATATTTAATAATAATATTTAATTTATTTAATAATATTATTATTAAATATTATGTGATAATATA
>JBAGKK010000288.1:463650-478725 GCA_037177015.1 Euceroptres primus
TGTATTTGCCATGTCCAAACGAAAATTTTGGCTCGAGTGATTAAATCCCTCGGCTTCGCCTCGTGATTTAAACTACGTTCTCATCAAAATTTGCGTTTAAACTTGGCGAATAATGTACTATTAATATCACATTTTAGTCGCTAGGGATTAGTTGAACTTAAAATATTTATATTACATAGATTTCTAACCTATGCTCTCGTTTAACTCACAGTGACATTTCATTATATAAAATAGCCTGATGTTACTTTTAGAAACATATAAAAATGTTCATATGTAAAATTCTTGAAAAAAACCCAAGAATCCACCGACCAAATTTGGACAAATACAATAAAATTTTTCTTTATAAATCCAAAAAAAAAGGCGTCCAAAAATTGAATTGGATTTTTATCTAATTTAAATTTCTTAAATTTTTATAAAAATGTTCGCCCTAAAATCGTTAATCACTAGGGCTTAGTTGAAAATCCTCCATTTGTACTTCTTCAATAATATACATTATTCTAATGTTCTAATAATATTCTAATAATATTCTAATTTTAGAAGTTTATGGCAGAATTCAAAAGATTTTTGAGTATTCTAAAAGATTCTGAAACAGAGTAATGTTTGGAAATTATAATAGTTTTTGGGTGTATTTGAAAATTTTTAAGGATTTTAGAAAACTCAGAAAAATTCTGGATATTTGAACAGATTTTTAACAGATTTTTTTAAAGCAAATAACAGAGTTTTAACAGAATTCAAGTAAAATTTGAAGATTTGGTAGGATTTTAGAAATATTCTACAAAATATGCTGAAGTGTTCCAGAGTTTTCTAGAATCTTCAAGAATATTCTTTATAAAATTGTATAGACTTTTTGAAAATCTAGACAAAATAGATCCGACAGAGACTGGAAGATTTTAGAAGTTGGCAGAATTTAAAAGATTTTTGAGTATTATAAAAGATTCTGAAACAGGGTAATGTTTGGAAATTATAATAGTTTTTGGGTGTATTTGAAAATTTAAAAGGATTTTAGAAAACTCAGAAAAATTCTGGATATTTGAACAGATTTTTAACAGATTTTTTAAAAACAAATAAGAGAGTTTTAACAGAATTCAAGTAAAATTTGAAGATTTGGTAGTATTTTAAAAATATTCTACAAAATATGCTAAAGTGTTCCCGAGTTTTCTAGAATCTTCAAGAATATTCTTAATAAAATTGTATAGACTTTTTGAAAATCTAGACAAAATAGATCCGGCAGAGACTGGAAGATTTTAGAAGTTGGCAGAATTCAAAAGATTTTTGAGTGTTATAAAAGATTCTGAAACAGGGTAATGTTTGGAAATTATAATAGTTTTTTGGGTGTATTTGAAAATTTTAAAGGATTTTAGAAAATTCAGTAAAAATTCTGGATATTTGAACAGATTTTTAACAAATTTTTTTTTAACAATTAACAGAATTTAAGTAAAATTTAAAGATTTGGTAGTATTTTAGAAATATTCTACAAAATATGCTAAAGTGTTCCCGAATTTTCTAGAATCTCCAAGAATATTCTTTATAAAATTGTATAGACTTTTTGAAAATCTAGACAAAAAAGATCCGGAAGAGACTGGAAGATTTTAGAAGTTGGCAGAATTCAAAAGATTTTTGAGTGTTATAAAAGATTCTGAAACAGGGTAATTTTTGGAAATTATAATAGTTTTCGGGCGTATTTGAAAATTTTAAAGGACTTTAGAAAACTCAGAAAAATTCTGGATATTTTAACAGATTTTTAACAGATTTTTTTAAACAGATAACAGAATTTTAACAGATTTCGAGTAAAGTTTGAAGATTTTTTAGGATTTTAGAAATATTCTGCAAAATATGCTAAAGTATTCCAGAATTTTTTAGAATCCTCAAGAATATTCTTTATAAAATTGCACAGACTTTTTGAAAATCTAGACAAAAAAGATCCGGAAGAGACTGGAAGATTTTAGAAGTTGGCAGAATTCAAAAGATTTTTGAGTCTTATAAAAGATTCTGAAACAGGGCAATTTTTGGAAATTATAATAGTTTTTGGGTGTATTTGAAAATTTTAAAGGATTTTAGAAAACTATGAAAAACTCTGGATATCTCTATAAGAGTTCAGAGAATCCTGGAAGATTTCGGAAAGTCCTAGAAAATGCTTAAGGATTTTAGAAGACTTGGAAGAATCAAAAAAATTTTTAAAAGCCTAGAAGGTTTTAAAGGATTTTGAAGGATTTCAGAAGATTTAACGAATCTACTTGGAAAATTTCAAATAGGTATTCTTTGAAGATCTAACGAATCTATTTGGAAAATTTCAAATAGGTATGCTTTAAATTCTAAAAGGTTGTGGAAAGTTATTGAAGATTACCTGAAGGATTTTATAAAATCCTAGATAGTTTCAAAGATTTTGGAAGTCTGGAAATTTGTGGGGTATTTTTTAGACTCTAGACAGGAAACCGTTTTGATCATTGGAGAATTCATGGGGTATTTTTTAGACTCTAGACAGGAAACCGCTTTAATCTCTGACAAAATACGATAAAATGCATACATTATTTTTGATCACTTCTTAAACTTATTTTTGGTGTTATTCATTGATGGGAGGGTTTATTCTTTGATTTGTTATAAGAAAATATAACCGGTTATATATATATATATATATATATATATATATATATATATAAAACGGAGTTTTATACATAAATATATATAACCGAAAATTTCTTGATCACATTTTAGTCACTTTTAGTTACTTTTTTGAAAAAATGTCATTTTTTCAACTTTTTTGAATATCGACCGTTACTGGCAGGCCTGATATCTTCATCAATAAGTTCCATTTCTTAAATGATTGTCACATTTTGAAAATTCATCTTCCTTTGAATAGCATTTTAATAAGACATTAATATCGTGATTGAAAAATGAATGCCTTTTTAAATTTGCGGTTAGAGTAGTGATATATTATTCGCTATCGAATGACTCTAATTTCAGGCGATAGGGTCGACAAACTATTACCATTAGTATAATTACGGTGATGCCAGGTCCTCTATTATTTCCGGATCGCGGGTGTTTGCCTTTTGAAAGCCTTCGCCACAAATTGCAGACTGAAACAGCCGTTTCGAAGGCGCGGTCGCTCCGAGGCGCAATCACCACAACATAAGTGACGAGTCGAAACCACTCGCGAATAAATCGTTCTGGATTTTGGAAAGCGAGAAATTCCTAGCCGTGAATCATGTCGTTTCACGGGAGATTTATCGTGGGATCGTCAAATTTGATCTACGACAACTCGATGATTTTAATTTAACTCCATAAGTCGCTTAACAAATCAAATCTAATGTCATCATTCATCCAACTTAAAGCTCTGATTGAATTTCTCATTGATGGACTTTCACTAAATTTATTAAAATGGCTATGTCTATGTCTATTAAAATAGGCTATGTCGGCTTAGATGAGATTTTCCGAGCAATTTTCTGTCTGCGAATATAATTTTCATGTGGGTATATATCTAAAGATAAGACTAGACAGAGAAAGAGAAAGTTTCTTGCGATCTCTCATCCCCTTTACTCTCGACAACACTCCCCGTACCAGCTCGTGTGAAATTACTTCTCGGCAGCTTACTCTTATCCCCCAGCGCCACCCTTTCAGTATACCGTGTATCCTCATTCGGTTGGGATCTCCTTGGAAATAAAGTAGGTACCTTTCCTATTTTCGTATCCGGAAAATTGCTATACTACGCTCCCGGCTGAATGAGGAGTCACACTCTGATCTTTATCGGTTTATTGTCTGTTTTCTAAATAAAAGAAGATAACTTTCTTAGGAAAAAAATTCCTGAAAAGACAATAAAGATGACTTTTTGTATTCGTGGTTTGTTACCACTTAATATTTTACAGCAGTTTTCTAAATGAAATATTGTTCTGGGGAAAAAAGACAATTTTGTCTCACGCGATCCGGAAAAAGCGAGGTACATAACACGTATGTTACCGCGCCATAACTCCGTTATAGATTTTTAAGCACGGTCGAGCTGGTCCCGCGCGTATGTACCTTCATGGGATTTTGATTTACTGGCTCGCACCTTTACGATCGTCCCACATCTCTGTGGTCGCACCGGCCCGTTACTGGCGCAAATACTCGTGCGCTTAAGTTCCTAAGTCCATACAAGTACTCTACCTCCCACTTGGAAAAAAAAAATTGGAAAACTTCCCTGCTCGATACATCCATCAGGGAAAATGCCAACCCATTATTCTTTTTCTGAAATTGTATCGTAAAAAACTACCCTCAGTTAATTAAAAGCCACTCCGGCAACTTTACTGCAAAATGTCTTTATTTACATCAAAATTGCTCCATAAAACTGTTGCACGTTTGAGCGTTTAAAATTAAAAACGCAGAAAACCGCGGTTGTTAGTTTTGTTGCAGCTCATTTGTCAAGATTTTCAAAATGAGAATTCGTCAAATTTCAAATTCCTAGCTGCAACATGAATTTTCTTCAAACTAAATATGGAGGGTGATGCATATTCTCATACCATGAATGTAGTTGCGTTTCGTACGAAACTCCCTAGGAATAAATAAATTAACTTCATGTTAGTGGAGAAGAATAAAGTTTTCTTGTTCCATAGAATAAAGTCACTTTTTCGAATTTTGCGACTCTGGCAACTCTGAATGTGCATTAGGGAGGTCCAAATTTTTTTCTTCGAATTTTCATGCTCACACCCTCAAATTTTTTCGAATCCACAAAAAAATAAATGTCTTTTTTTGAGAAAAAAATTATATTTAGAGGTTCTGCAAGCCCCATTAACACGTATTTCCCATAAGAAAAAAGACGTTTTTGTACATTTTATTCAGAATCGTCAATATTAGGTCAATCGAGTTGAAACTAAACATTTCTGTTCAAAATTAGCCATAGAATCCGAATCAACAATTACTTTTTAAATATGACCCCCATAAGTCAGTTTCATAGGGTCCCAAAAAATCGCCAGAAGTGAAAGATTGGGTTTTGCGAATTCTTGGCGCGAGTTATGATTTTTTCGCGATTTTTTTAGTACAAATTGTTTCTAATAAAAAATATTACTCTCTTTTGATAATTAGATGTTTTCATAAATTGTTTAAGCGATTTATTATTGTTTATAGCAATATTTTCTTAGAATAGAGTTAGAAAGTTGCGTTTTTTTTCGAATTTTTCAACTTGTTTGCAACTTTGCAGTTAGCGTGAGGAAATAATTAATTAAAGTTAACAGAAATAATTGTTTAAAAAATTTATTTTTATTTATAACAATATTCTCTTAGAATTATGCTAAAAAGTTGCGGTTTTTTCTAAAATTTGCCACCTTTTGTTCACTTTTCAATTAGAGTGAGGTAAAAATTATTTCTGGGTAACAAACATAATTGTCGAAACAATTTATTATTATTTTTAATAATATTCTTTTTGAATAATGCTAGAAAATTGCGTTTTTTTGTGGAAATATTCAACTTTTTGTCCACTTTTCGCTTAGAGTGATTTCATAATTAATGCAATTTAGCAAACATAATTGTTTTTGAAATATTCAACTTTTTGCCCACTTTTCACTGGGTAAGGTAATAATTAATGCATGTTCATTATTAAAATCAAATAATTAATTAATTATAAAAATGTTATAATCAATTAATTATTTGATTCAGGCCTTTTTAATCTCCATTATTATCATCGATAACAACATGTTTTCTCCAGGGGAGGGGGGGGGCTGATGGTAAAATGTGTGCAATTCCAAATTTTTGTTTTACGCTTTGCAATAAACTTTGTGTTGTAATTTAAAACAAAATTTTTACAAGACATTTATAGACCCACTCCTCCCATCTACTCCTAATTATCCCATCCTTTATTTTTATCTCTACTGTAAGATAGCCTTTTTGTTTAAATTGATATTTGTAAGACATTAGCGAAAGAGAAAAACACTTGACTTTGAAAAAATAACGTACATTAAAAAAATGATTTTTGTTAATGTTCACTTAATATTTGTTTATAACTAAAATGTCAAAACAAAACTGAAGATTTCAGAAAAAATCGCAACTTTCTAGCACTATTCTAAGAGAAGATAGTTATAAACAACAATCAATTGTTTAAATAATTGTGTCTTAACTTGCATTATATTACATCACTAACTGAAAAGTGAATAAAAAGTTAAAAATTTCAGAAAAAACCGCAACTATCTAGCATTACATGGGAGAAGGAAGTATAAATAATAATAATTTGTTCAAACAATTATTTTTGTTAAACTCCATTAATTATTAACTCACTCTAAGCGAAAAGTGGACAAAAAGTTGAATATTTCAGAAAAAAACCGCAACTTTGTAGCATTATTCAAAGAGAATAATATTAAAAGTAATAATAATTTGTTTAAACAATTATGCTCGTTAACTTGAAATAATTATTACCTCACTCTAATTCAAAAGTGGACAAAAGGCGGAAAATTTTAGAAAAAACCGCAACTTTCTAGCATTATTCTAAGAGAATATTATTATAAATATTAGTAACTTGTTTAAACAATTATGCTTGTTAACTTGCATTAATTATTACCTCACCAAGTCAAAAGTGGACAAAAAGAAATAATATCAGAAAAAACCGGAACTATCTAACATTAATATAGGAAATAATAATATATAATAATATATAATAAATAAGTAGTATAAGTAATATATAATAATATATAATAATTTGTTTAAACAATTATGTGTGCTAAATTGCTTTAATTATTACCTCACTCTAAGTGAAAGAACTGAATGGACAGAAAGACTGACTGGAAGTGAAAGAAAAATGGACAAAAAGTTGAAAATTTCAGAAAAAACGCAACTTTCTAGCATTATTCAAAGAGAAAATTATTAAAAATAATAATTAATTGTTTAAACAAATGTTTTTTAACATGAATTAATTATTACCTTACTCTAATTAAAAAGTGGGCAAAAAGTCGAAAATTTTAGAAAAACCCAAAACTTTCTAGCATTATTCTATTAGAATATTGTTATAATAAGTAATAAATTGTTTAAACAATTATGATTTTTAACTTGCATTAATTATTACCTCACTAAGTGAAAAGGGGACAAAAAGTTACGAGTTTTAGAAAAAAAACGAAACACTAACATTAATATAGGAAATAATAATTTATAATAAAATATAATAAATATATAAGTAGTATAAGTAATATATAATAATGTACAATAATTTGTTTAAACAATTATGTTTGCTAAATTGCTTTAATTATTACCTCACTCTAAGTGAAAAGACTGAAAAGTGGAAAAAAGTTGAAAATTTCAGAAAAAACTGCAACCTTCTAGCATTATTCGAAAAGAATATTGTTAAAAATAGTAATAAATTGTTTTAAAAAATGTTTGTTAACTTGAATTAATTATTACTTCACTCTAATTGAAAAGTGGACAAAAAATGGAAAATTTTAGAAAAAACCGCAACTTTCTAGCATTATTCTAAGAGAATATTGTTATAAATAATAATAAAATGTTTAAAAACTTATTTCTGCTAACACTAATTGATTATTACCTCTCTCTAACTGAAAAGTTGAAAACAAGTTAAAAAATTCGGAAAAAACCGCAACTTTCTAACTCTATTCTAAGAAGAAATTGCTATAAACAATAATAAATTGTTTAAACAATTTATGTAAACATCTAATTATCAGTAAAAATTAATATTTTATGTATTAGAAATAATTTGTATAAAAAAACCCTCAAAGAATCATAATTGGCGCCAAAAACTCTCAAAACTCAATTTTTCACTTATGGAATTTTTTTGGGACCCTATAAAACAAACTTATAGGGGTGATATTTAAAAAGTAATTGTTGATTTGTATTCTATGGCTAATTCTGAAGAAAAAAATTCAATTTCAACTCGATTTACGTAATATTGACGATTCTGAATTAAATTTATAAAAACGTCTTTTTTTATTATGGGAAATACGTATTAAAGTTCATGGGGCTTTCGGAACCTCTAAATATCATTTTTTTTCAAAAAAGGCATTTATTTTTTTGTGGATATGAAGAAATTTGTGGGGTGAGAACATGAAAATTCGAAAAAAAAGTTTGGACCACCCTAATGAACATAATATTAAATATTAAATAGTGAAGCACCAGTCATGGAAATGTAGGTCAAACGAAAAGATGCGATTTTTTTTTTAACACTTCGGTCACTGTTTGGACTCTCATCAGTCAGAAAAACATTTACTTGATCTGTAAAAAACATACAAAAAAGGTAGAAAAATTTATAACAAAATAAAAAATAATGGAGGATAAAAGTTGACAATAACAAACTCAAGAATAAAATAAGTAGAAGAAAGGTCTCATAAAAAAGAGGCCCTCAATTTTTAATCTATATGACGAGGAATAATAGTGAAATAGTGATAATAAATATAGACGAAGTGAAATAATGATAATAGTGAAAAAGCGGAAGGTCAACAGGAAAAACAACATACCTGGTATAAATTAAAATACTAAGGTAAAGTCAGCGAGTGTATTATTATCTTCTATTATATTATTATCACAGAAACACGCTGTTAAACAAAAGGGAATTAAAAATTATATTATTTATATTATCTCTAATATGAAAACTGTCATCCATTTGGAAGAAATAGCTGGGAACAAAATTGTTTTGACAGCTGGATGACAGTTCGATTCAAAATCTTACGATTCTCAAAATGAGAAAAAGCAGTCTCAATCCTTTATCACTAGATTCTCAAAGTGAGAACGATGTTCTCTTTGTTTCACCTAGAAACAACACCAAAAGTGGTGTAGATCTGAGGATCGCCTTTTTACTGTGAACCTGAAATTGAAACATTACAGTTGAAATTGAAACTGAAATTGCTATTAAAATCCAATTATGGGAAATTACTTTAAATTATTGATTTTTTCAATTCTGTGTTATGTTAAGGATCGTGATTTTTTTATTTTGCAGGAAAGTGGTGTCCACGTAGAGAATGGAGTTCGCCCCCGGACGCTCAAAGAGCAGCAAGCGATGCTGCGCGTCGAGGCGTCCTTTACTCCTCCGTATTCCTCGGCAGTCCTGGTGAGTTTTGGTCCCGTTAAATGTAATCAGAGGCTTTCTAATTAATTTTTGAATAGCTATTTAATGGGCGTAAAGAGCGATGCGAATACGTCGAGCAAGAGTCATTAAAGAATCACGAGCGGATATCAAAACTAGCAATTAAAAATGCGAGGGTCACATGCTCGCTGGTGTTAGTAGGTGAGAAGAGTTAGTAGTATTCATATTTACGCGGTGGGTGGAGCAACACGTTTATGGCATAAACAAGTTTAATCGCAACCCGGGCATTTGCCGCGTTGAATAAATATTGATATCGAGTGATGCGCTGACCAATCAGAGTCGAGTTTTGCAGGATATTCCTATCGTGACGTTGTGATTCCTGCAAGTGTAATTGTATAGTTGGGTGTGCGTACTTCCATTTAATCGTAAATGTAAGCCAAATGCGAGTCGCTGTTTATTTATCGTTGTTTAGACTTTACTTATGACGAGTTTAATCTAATTAAGAGAGATTATTTTTCAAGTTGGGAAAACAGCAGATAGTGTTCTCTAAGTCTGAACCAGTCAAAATTTTCTCTGATTTCATTCAGTGGCCCATTTCTAGCTGATTCATCAGTGAATTTTGACTGAATTTTAGTGAAATTGACTGAAATTCAGTCAAAATTCACTGATATTGACAGTTTTGACTGAAATTGACTGAAATTCAGTCAAAATTCACTGATATTGACAGTTTTGACTGAATTTCAGTCAATTTCACTCAAATTCAGTCAAAGTTCATTGATGAATTGGCTAGAAATGGGTCACTGAATGAAATCAGTGAAAATTTTGACTGATTCAGATTTAGAGAGTGAGGAATGATTTGCTAGGATAATAATAATTCCCTGTGGCATCGAATTTTTGGGTCAAGGTCAGGAAAACTATTTCTATTGCGAAAGTAAATGAGTAAAATCATTTCAATTGCTTTAAAATTTCAATTTTTTTAGCATAAGGTTAACTGGGTTTGTCACCCGTTAAAAAACTATGAAGATAAATCTCCATTGAATTTTATGTATGTTTGAGAACTCTCCAATTTTTTCCCCTGATTGTGCCAAAGATTGAACTGGGCATAAAAAAGTTTTTAAATTTCCAGTAAAGCTACCCCGTGTAATTTCTACAATTTCAAATCATTTATATGATTTTATTTATTTATCTCTATTTTATTTATCTACTTTATTTAATCTTGCTAAGCTACAAAAGATGAGATTTTTCCCTTTAAACTGCAAAAAAGCAAGTTGAAAGCAAGTAAGAAGCAAATTCTACTTTAAACAAGCCCAAGTTAAAATGATTTCCTCAATTCTGTAAGAAACTATTGCAAAAATAGTGCATTTTTCGATTTTTTTTTTTTGGAATTTTCAATAACTTTAAAAATAAGACGATTTTAAATTAATGATAACTTATTTTCTTTGGAAAAAGATTCCCACTGACTTGAACTCATCCAAATTTTAAAAATAAATTTTTAACTTGATAAAATGCTATAAAAGACGAAATTTTTTCTCTAAACTGTAAAAAAAGCAAGTAAAATTCTACTTTAAATAAGTTCAAGTTAAAGTAACTTCCTCAATTCTGTAAGAAACCATTGCAAAAATAGTGCATTTTTCGATTTTTTTTTTTGAATTTTCAATAACTTTAAAAATGAAACGATTTTAAACGATTGGTAACTTATTTTCTTTATAAAAAGATTCCCAGCAACTTGAACTCATCCAAATTTTAAAAATAAATTTTTAACTTCATGAAATGCTATAAAAGATGAAATTTTTTCCTCTAAACTGAGAAAAATGCAAGTAAAATTCTACTTTAAATAAGTCCAAGTTAAAGTAACTTCCTCAATTCTGTAAGAAACCATTGCAAAAATAGTGCATTTTTCGATTTTTTTTTGAATTTTCAATAACTTTAAAAATGAAACGATTTTAAACGAATGGTAACTTATTTTCTTTGCAAAAAGATTCCCAGCAACTTGAACTCATCCAATTTTTGAAAATAAATATTTTACTTAATAAAATCATTGAAAATAATTTACTTGATAAAATCATTGAAAGTAATTAATAATTATTAAATAATTTACAACAATAACTTTTCGAACAAAAAATTTCCTAAGCAAATAACTATATTTTATAATAATTTATTTATTTTTAAAAATTGGATGAGGTCAGGTCGTAAAGAACCTTTTTCCCGAGAAAGTAAGCTATCATTAAGTATGTTTTCCCGAGATCTGATTTTTCGAGCGCATAATACCTTAAGGAAAAATCTAGAAGATGAAATTTTTCCTCTTTCTTGATTAATTTTCTAAAAATCTTCGGTGTAGCTGGTCATAAATTTAAAACGAAAACACAAAACCATTTTCAGTGATGAACAATTGGTGACGTTTTGATTTTTGGTTTGGATCCTTCTCAAACCATTTATTAATCGTTTATAAAAAGCATTTATATACAGGGTGGACACGTAGTGGCTTACATACATGAAGAAGAATGCTACCAGACATACACCAGTGTACGCAAAAAGCCCTTGTACAGGGGTTTTTGGCCTATAGAATGTTTTCATTCCTTACATTTGCATATGATTCAATGTATGTAAGCCTCTACGTGTCCACACTGTATTTATTTATTTATAAATAAATATAGATAATTGTTTAAAACAATGTATAAATTAAACCTAATTAACTAATTATTTTAGATTAACCATGAAGAAGTTATGTTTGAAAAGTGTATTACAAACATAATATATATGAATTTATATTTTTATATTTTATTTATTATTATTATTATTTTACTTCTTATTTTATTTTTTTTATTTTCATATTTATATATTTTTCAGAATTTAATTATTTTACTAATTATGGTGATACAGAAATGATGCATTCTAAAATACAAACAATATATTTTTTCATATTTATTTTAAAAAAAGGGAAGTGCAAACGATATTGTTTGTACCTATGACGTTTACAAACGATACCTTTGTACCTATGATGTTTGCAAATGTTACCTTTGTACCTATGACTATCATGAAATTAAAAATGCTGAATATATCTTGTAATTTACGATATTTGACTTACTTTTATTTACTGCAAATAAATTCGATTCCTTCTTAAATATTGCGTATACAGCGATATGCCATTATAATCGTTTTCTTCGAATTTCGAATAATTATTTAGAGACTTTTTGGAAAACACCGATCGAAAAAACTGATGAAATTAGGTTAGGGCACTGATGAAAATATTATAGTGCCACGGCAAACTATAAAATTATTTGGAAAGGGCTCTCAGACAGTGCCGCTTTCAAAACTAGACAGATGTTCTGGTCGGGAAAAAAGAAGGTGAACTTGACAAGCTGTACAAGAATACTGATCAGTAACTTGATAACACCTAGCCAACTAAATGAAATTCGGTTTCTGCGACAAAAACTAGCCAGTTATTTACAATATTAAGGAATACCCTAACAAATTTCTACACGGGAAAAAGTTAATTTTTGTCGGACTGAATGGATCTAATGAAAAAAATCAATAAACCACTTCAAAATGTCCCCTTAATCAATATTATTTGATGACCCCGATTGATTTAGATGTTTAAAATGATCTCAGCAAAATTTGAAAAGCGTGAAACAGCAAGCTGACTTGCAGAAGCAATTATAGATTACATATACTATAGGAGGATGGGAATTAAGACCAAAAAGTATGCCAGGTTAGGTTAAAGTGGAGAAAAGGACACGCACCGTCCTGTTTGAGGCAAGGAATAAAAAAAAAAAGAAAGTTTCGCGCGTGCGTGAATAATCATATTTCGCGTCCCTCTTTGGGAAGCCACCTCCAGGCGCACTCTTTACTCACGAGGGAAGGACTATGTGGACTATAGCGGTGAGGTTAGCGCACAAGAGTGAGCGCTGCGAGAGGTCTCCATGGCAACGAGGCGAGGCGGGAATGCGACGGTAACCATGGCAGCCGCGGGTTTCTCTCAGACCAACCTGTCTGTCCTCTTTCAGTCCCTTGTCCTCCTCATCAGGACATCTTCCTTCCGCCCACGGACCACTCTCTGACACACGGCAACTTTGCTCTCTTCACTGTTGGAGGTGGTGAAGAAGAAGGGAGAGAGGAGGAGCGGTGCACTGCGAATGGAGAAAGAAAGATCCTCGATGGTGTCCAAGTTCTCGACGCCTCGCCCGATGTCAGGACAGATCGCCATCTACCTTTACCTCATGTGTTTTATGGAGTCCATCCTACAAATCAGGATACTTCACATAAGATGATTATGTATCCTCAAGCGGCTCCTTTCACTTGTAACCACGTGTATTCTTCAACCCCGACAACAGATCTGGTTTCATGGAAAAGATATGCCCTGGGTGATTCGAGATACAATCCAGAACTTCAAGCATGTCTGTATTTCTGCCCATACGATCTGATTATAATGATTATCACCAGGCTGGAGCTTGGATCGTATTAATTTCAGGTTTTCAAGTGGTGCATTCATTATTTTCTTTCAGCTGCAGGAATACCTTTTCAGGTTTGATTTCTTCTAATGTCATCTTCCCGCAACTGTCTTGCATAAAAAGCTTTGTAGTTTGGGTACAGAATCCTAATTCGATCAGGAACGAATTTGTAGAAATTTTGTGACCCTGACGATCTCGTTACCTCGGAACAACAGATCCACTTGAGAGTCTGGGAATTCCTCTCGGTTTGGTTTTTCGTAGCTTGCACGTCATCCCTCTCTAACTCCACCTACCATTTACCCCTGCCCTCTCCTCATCTGGACCAGACACCGAAGGCTCCCTTTTCGTAATGTAAGGGTTGTGCTCAACGTCGGCGTTAGGGGTGAGAGAGTTTAAAACCCCGAGGGGCTTGAGGTTCGGGCCGGTTAGATTTATCGGATGTTTTGGTTGGCGGCCATTGTTATCCTCGATTCTCTTTATCCCTCTCGCGATTCACTCATTCGGCCAGTCTGGGAAAATATCACTACAGATTATCAAGAAGCAGAACGTCCAATTTTCAGAGCTTATCACAATTAGTATACGTAGAATTAGTGTGCGTTGAACAAAGTTCAACTGCGCTCATCTTTATATTCTTTATCAGCAATCAAGACCCTTTTTTTGCTACATGAGGGCCTCTTACAGCTGCGAAAGTCGTAAACTTCACCTGTGGCCCCAATAAACCCCATCTGCCAATCAGATTCACATGTTCTTGCCAGTTTATTCACTCTCACATTGTTAATAAATTTGAAGGCAGAAAATGCTCCTCTATTGAATGGACTTCCAATAAAAAACAGAAGCATGCATCTCGAGACATTTATCTGAGATAAGGTTCAGCGTAGTTCAGTAGTAAACAACCTGGAGGTTCCATGTCCGTGTTCCATGTCCATTGTCGACCGAGGCTCATATATATTCGCTCCACTTCCACGATCTGTCTCGCTAACATGGATCCCTAACTCCCTCTCTCTGTTTCTTTAGTATTGTGCACAGTTTGAGCGATGTTCAGACTTGTGACCCTCTTCTCAAGTCCAAGAACGGTGTAGAGAAGTTGACCAAACAACAGTTTGGTTCGTTTTATTTTTCTAGATTTCCTTTCCAGTGGCGTAACTGTCTCTAGATAAGAATCAAGATTCAAATCCGACCTTTAAGGATGACTAGACTCAGAAGAACGAGGATAAGGGGGAATAAGTTATTCATCTATGCCATTTAGATTTCCAATTCTAAGCTTATTACGACTGTCGTCGCATCTTTGAGTAATGGCTACCATGTTAGATTGTTTAGCAGATTTGGGTACCATTTGAAATCGTGATGATTAGAAGAAGTATCTTTGAGTAATGCCATACACCAGGATGGACTGCTTAACAGATTTGGGTACCATTTGAAATCGTTATGTTTAGGAGAAGCATCTTTGAGTGATGTCATGTACCAGGATGGACTGTTTAGCAGATTTGGGGACCATTTGAAATCGTTATGTTTAGGAGAAACATCTTTGAGTGATGTCATGTACCAGGATGGACTGTTTAGCAGATTTGGGGACCATTTGAAATCGTTATGTTTAGGAGAAACATCTTTGAGTGATGTCATGTACCAGGATGGACTGTTTAGCAG
>JBAGKK010000288.1:478825-492143 GCA_037177015.1 Euceroptres primus
ATTTGGGTACTATTTGAAATCGTTATGTTTAGGAAAAGCATCTTTGAGTGATGTCATGTACCAGGATGGACTGTTTAGCAGATTTGGGTACTATTTGAAATCGTTATGTTTAGGAAAAGCATCTTTGAGTGATGTCATGTACCAGGATGGACTGTTTAACAGATTTGTGTACCATTTCAAGAAAAATTGAAGAAAGTTAGGGAAATAAAATTTTAATTGCTTGTCTATTCAAGTTCATAATAATTTTCTTGTTCTTTTTCCCATTTCTTTTTGTTATGACGTCTCTATTCCATAATCGTCAGGTTTCTAATGAGTTCTCCGATTCCAAAAGAATAATATGAATAAGCACAGGACTAAAAAGGGGGGAAAGGGGAAAGGAACAGGAAACAAAATAAGAAATGGTGTTGCAATGGAAAACGGAACAGAAGGTATCAGGATCAGGAATGGAAGAAGAAAAGGGAAAGGAGTAGGTTGAAGTTTGGGGAAAAAATGGAAACAGAAAAGCGAACGTGAAGGTGAACCAGAATTGACATAAGAATAGAAAGAAGAAAAAGAAATTGAAGAAAGCAAAGGAGCAGAAAAATAAACGCTGTTTCTTGTTCCTAATCCTTTTCGACAATTGTTACAACTTTCGTTACTTGTTAGAATAGAACCACCCTTCTTCTTCCATGATAAATTTCTAGCTTAGAATAACAGTTCAAAAGCTGATGCTAATTATAGACCAAACAAGATCATTGACATCATTTCGCTAAACAATACCTTTATCATCAGATCTCACTAAAACTTGCATAAAAACTGATACCAAAAGGGAAAGAAGTAGGTTAAAGTTTGGGGAAAAAAATGGAAACAGAAAAGCGAACGTGAAGGTGAACCAGAATTGACATAAGAATAGAAAGGAAAAAAAACAGAAGAAAGCAAAGGAGCAGAAAAATGATCGCTGTTTCTTGTTCCTAATCCTTTTCCACAATTCTTACAACTGTCGTTACTTGTTAGAATATCTGCCTTCTTCCCTGATAGACTTGTAGCTTAGAATACCAATTCAAAAGCTGATGCTAATGATAGACCAAACAAAATCCTCGCCATCATTTCGCTAAACGCTACCATTATCATCAGATCTCACAACATGCATAAAAACTGATACCAAATCCAGCATGTTCATCGGTGTTTGCGTTTCGCCGGGATGAACAAAGGGTAGAAAATTCCTCGACTCTTCCCGAACACAACGCACTTTCCGCCTCGACAAGAACCAATTACACGCCCGGTCTTTTTCAAAAGCCCATTCCCCGCGCGCACGCGTGATTCGAGGACTATTGGCAGACTCGTGTGCGTGAAGCAATTCTCATCTATGCACGTGAGAACCTTAACGTCTCGTGCGTGCGTCCAGTTCCTGACCAGTGAGACAGAGAATCGGAGATAGACAGATGAAGAGAGACAGGGTGAAAGAGCAACGAGGAAGAAGGAGAGAAGTTGGAGAGGAGAAGAGGCTACGGTGATGGATCGTCCAATCAGTGCCGCAAGATGGAGCACGGGATGAGAGAGAACGTGTGCGTCTACCTACAGGTTAGCACAGTTCATCCGAAGAGAGGAGTGGAGAGAAGAGGTCATGGTCGGGTCGCTCTTCGACTAATCGAAGAACACGAGGTGGTCTGCCGTTGTTGCATCGGCTTCGAAGCATACCTCTCGTTCGTTCCTTCCTCCAAACCACCAATTGCCCTATTATGCTCCAGGTACATGAAATAGATTTGATAAAATAGATGATTGATTCCGGTTTCAAGTTGAAACTTTGCAACCACCATTCTTTAAATATCTCAATAAACGAGATACGAAATAAAGCATCGCGACACGGTCCAGGGGTATTCATTAGTTCCTTATTCAAAGGCTCGGGAATAGTTTCGGAGTTGCTCGGAGCCACAAAGCACAAAGCTCCGTCGTGGAACAATGAAAGCCGCAGATTTCATGAAGCCCGTGGAGATGAGTACAATGCTTCAGCCAATGTGTGTATATACAATGTGTGTACTACTGAGCGCGCACGCGAACGTATCCACTTCTCTCTCACCAAGTTTGTCTCACTCTTACCCCCTCACCTCACCCCCAGCTCTTCTGTAATATTCATACGTGTTGAATATATTAATGCGAGGAGAGATATGTAAAGCGAGTATGAGGGAGTTTAAATCCCCTCCTTCCCTCTCTTGCTTCTCTACCCTGCGCATTGCAGCAATATTAGTGAAATGTGTCTCCGAGCGAACCCATGTGCGGCTCTGATATTAAACAGCCAGCACTCGGTGCATCTGCGCGTTCTGGAGAGTCATGCTCGCCTTGCGGAGTTTCATATGTGCGTCCTGTGGAACTCAAATTTCGCATTCACCACTTTCCACCCCATCCAACATTTTTCCCGGGACGAGTAATGTCCTTCGTCGGAAGGCGAAGGTATTGAGAACATGGCTTTAGAACACTTGCACTGTGTGCATGTGAAGCTGGGTGAGGCTGTTTGGGAGAGTTACTTGCGCCAAGTGGTACTTACGGATGTACCTGTATACGAGGGAACTCGCGAGTATCGGGTGATATTTTTTCGTAATATGAAATTCACGCCGCTGTAGTTCGTCATGGGGATGGGCAGCGCTCTGAAAAGCAGCTGCGCGTAATGGTACCGTAGGTATAATGTCGTCGGAATACATTATTTTCCAAGCTCGATGGCCCCATAAAGCACACAGTATTGCCACCGTCCCAACTCTTTCGAAAATGGTTCATCGAGCAACATTTTCAGCAGTAGGAGTTGAGAATTAGGGATTGGGAAATCCGGATAATTGTCCAACAGAACCACATTTTTAGTTCAACAAGTTTTACGAATATGTTTCCCGAGTTTTAGAGCCGTTTTTCAGTAGAGTAACGACAGTCCAATTACACTCGGACATCTATCCAGATTCCGATGCCAATAAGTCAATCGATTTCCTCTGCCTCTGAATTTCGTGGATGGGAAAACTCATGACGAGTCTAACGGGAAACAATGGTGTTTCGTGTGTAGGATGCACGATAATTCCCGCGTTTTTCGAGTTTATGGGATGCACATTGTTCCAACCCCTTCCCTTCGTTACACCTCATGTGCGTGTGTTTGACTGGCTTGGTGGGCAGCGAACAAAAAAGCGGCGGAATAATTAAAATGTGATATTTACGAAGGGGTTGTCCCGGTGGGTGCGTTTACGAACGATATGGTATTGAACGATGGTAAGAGGAAAAAAATCAACAGGAAGGGGATCGTAACAGGAAATGTGATTACTTTTTTTCCATCGTTACTGAAATAGAAGCAGATTCCTTGTCCCCTTTCAACAATGCATAAACATCGATTCGATTCGATCAAAGAAATCCTTGACCTTGTAATTAGGGTATCTATAGTTAACAACTGGAATGGTACATAGAGGGGTGGGCAGTCACATGGGCACACGTCATCCCTCTGCTCGTGCTACTGTACGGAGTTCCCTAACCTAACCCATACCCCCGTTTATTCCTCTTTCTGTTTCTGTCTCTCTTCTGCTCTGGCACCCAACCCAGACTCTGCAGCTGTCAAACGCAGCCCGAATCTTCTGCTGCTCGTGACAGCCCGGAAATGAAGAGAGTGCCCCGCGAACCGTATTCTCCATCGCATCTACGTACGTACAGCCAGAACACACGAACACGCACTTACCTCCATCTATTCTGATACCATACGCATACATAGTCTGTACTTGCTGACGTAAGACAACTGAGAAAAGAAGCCAATCCAAGCTTACTTCTTCTTACACACATCACACCCTTCACTGCGTCCATAAGTCTTTAATGTTCTTCTGCTCCCTGGAATTCGAATGGGTTTCGTAAGGATTGGAAATTTTCCTACTCCTTTTCTTATTCCTCTTCCGTTCCCTTTTCTGTTATTAATTGACTCCATTCCTTTTGGAGATGTTCTTATTCTTTTTCTTCCGGTTTCTTAATTGTTCTTGCTGCTTGACCCCTTCGTGTTCCTTTATGGTTGAAGAAGAAGAAAAGCATTTGCAGGGATCACAGTCAGTCCCATATTCTCCTTCTTCCTTCTTTTTTCCCTATTTTTGTCAAGATCCCCTAAAATCCCTGTTTTTTAGACTTTCCCTCCTTTCCCTCTTTTTTTTTTAAATGCAAAGTTCCGATTAATTTTCCAAAAATTATAATAAACAGTGTGTTTACTCAAATCCTGAAAAAAATTCCCTGACTTTTTCAGGGGTTTTCCAGGTATTTCTATATTTTTCCAGGTATCATTTTTTGGCCATTCGAGTATGGAATACGGAATTTTATAACACCCCCGCCCCCTAATAAAGCACTAAAGTTTTGAAGTTTCTAAAAGATTCTAGAAGATTGTGAATCCCTAAGGTTTTAATATTGTGGCACGCATTTTTAAATGTCTTAAGTTTCTACTTATTCAGGGTGTCTACTCACCCTGGAAAATCTGGAAAACTTGGTATTGTCATGGAATTTTTTTTTTACCTGGAAAAACCTGGAAATGTCGGGAAATTTGTTTCAAAGTCAGGAAATTTTTTCAAACGAACAGACATTTTTTGTTATCCACATGTGAATGTTTATTCACATGTGAAGAAACTTCAAATTGATAGTTTAATTCTTTATCTCGATAATATATTTTTTTTCAAAAACTCCTGTGATTTCATTCTATTAGTTTTTCGATTATCAAGATTAGTAGACACTGTTTCTCTATAAGAGACCGTGATAAAATTAATAAATTATCCATTACTAAACTATTTAGTAAAAAATTCTGAAATCTTGTGTGCTCTGTTATTAAATTAAAAGTCGTCATTCCTCAAATTTTCAAAATTTTCTGTGATTTCTTTATGCCTGTCCAATTTTTTCTTAAAAATGCGTGCCATAATATTACAACCTTGGAGATTCACAGTCTTCTAGAATCTTTTAGAAACTTTAAAGCTTTTCCCAAATTTTTTAAAATTTTCTAAAATATTCTAGACTGATTTCAAATCTTTCGGACTCTCTCAATGTCTTCCAAAATTTTCCATAATCAAATCTTCTAAACTCTTTCATAAACGACTAAAATTTTCTATTTTTTTTTTTTTCATAATCATTTAGAATCCTCAAAAATCTAAAAATACTCCCCAAATCTCCTAAAGTCCTACAAAATCATCAAAACTTATTTGAAGTCTGTTAAAATTCTATAAAAAATTCTACACTTTTCCATAGTCTTACAGAATCCTTCAAATTCTTCTCAAATCTTACGTAATTTTAAAACAAATTTTCGAATCTCAATACTCTAGAATTGCAGAATAATTCATAATCTTCCAGACTCTCTCAAAGACTTCTTAATCTTCAAAAAATGTAAAATTTATGTAATTTTATAATTTGGAAATCTAAATTCTTGTCAGCAATTTTACCAGTCGAAAATTTTCATACGTAGCTAATTTTTAATCGAAACAAATTTTTTGTTCGTAAATATTTATTTCGTAAATATTATTTCGTAAATATTATTTCGTAAATATTTACTGTCGGAATTTCTCTCTTTCGTTGACTTTAGCGTTTAATTAAGAATGTTTTTCGGGAATATTATAGAATAGAGCTTTTGATAATATTTTTTTTCCTTTTTCCATTTCTTCTCCAAATGCAAGGATCGCAGCAATTTCAGGGAAAATAGGGGATTTCTTTTTCGAAAAAAAAGGAAAACAGGGGAAATTCCTTTGCTTTAAAAATACCAAGAACGTCAATAAAATTATAAAAGTAATAAATATAAATAATAAAAGTTAATAAATACAAAATTTTTATAAGAAAACTCAAATTTCATTAACAAATAAAATTATATTGATTGCGACTAAACCAGAAATTAAAACATAAAATAGGTAAAATGGAACGGTAAAAGGGATTAATGAATAGAAAAACGAACGGGATTGGATTTTTTCTATTATCTTTTCCAATTCCTTCTGCTGTTCCTGTTGCTCTTCTGCTTCTTTTCCACGTTGAACTCATCCTTTGTGTAAAATTTATCCTTTGTCTAAAAATCATCCTATCTGTAAAAATCTTAAATCTTTCATAAAAGATTTGACAATCATTTCCTCAACTTTCTGCTTATGCAACTTTAACCTCAATCACTAATTCGCCTTGGAGCGGAAAATTACTGCAGCCTCTCGACTATTGACGACATCCCTTTAGTTCTAAATGTCACGACTGTCGTGACCTCTTCAGCAAACCTCTTGCGTCTTTGAAAAGCGATTACCTAGTGGTTTTCATAAACGTTCATTGAAGCGCTTATATGAGAGAGTACAATGAGCCAGGCTGAAAACAATGAATGTCATGGTATAGGTTCAGGGAAGAAAATAAATAAACAAAGAGGATATGAAACGGAGTAAAAGGTGTCGAAGAAAGAGGAAAATGTCGGTACACTGCCGGCGATGATGGAAAGATGAAAGAGTGGAGAGGGACCTGAAGGGAAAGAGGGACTAGCAAGGAGAAAATAAGCGACGAGAATAAAAGAAATACTAATGAAAAAGCAAAAAGCAAGAGTACTCGAGCGTGCGCCGCAAAAGAGCGGCTTTGACTTTCGCGTCATTGCACAAAGGAATGTCGTGCGAGCACTCGAGGCGTATGTGTTCGCCCTTCTTTGACAGTTTCGATGGCCATGCACACTAATTAAGGGCTTGGACGACTTCATTTACTCTTTTTACGTCTAGTCTTTATTTTAATTTATATGTTTTAATGAGTACTTTGTTCCTTTGTGCTCAGAATCACTGGAGAAACTCTGGTCTTGGTTGCTCATTTGCACGAGTTTCTTTTATTACATTATTTCTTTCCTGTATTGTAAAGGCAATAATGACCTGTTTCGAAACTATGAGTATAAACTATCCTACGGCGTGCAATCAAGGATAATAATAGTTTAGTGCAGTGAACTGTAAATTGATACTTTGCATATTGCGAGTCGTGTTCAAAAGTCAAAGTGTTGTTGAGCGCCCGGGGGTGGCTATAGGCACAAAGAGATATGTCTATTAACAAACAGCAGGACTGGCTCGCACAACATTTGATATGTTTACATTGCTTAACAAGAACCTCGCATATCTCGCACGATATTACTGCGCAGTCGCCTTGTTATTACGGCGTTACATTTCGTCGTACATGGACGCGCGAGCCTCGAATACAATGGTATCAATGAATCTTTTTCCCCCGTCTTTGTCTTTTTCTCTCCTGTCTCTCGTTCTCGCGTTTTCGAGCAGCCTACGAGTTTTGAGCGTACCGTTGAGTTCAATCTCCAGGAGGACATCCTCCTTTTCATTCCTCCGCCCACGTGAATATCCTTCTAAAGCAAGCGAAATAACGGCGTTGCCCTTTGGATGGAAACTGAGGTTCGAAAAATGGCGAGGCTTTAGATGGGGATTATCTTCGGAAAGGACGAAAATGAAAGATGTTAGGGATGATGATAGAAAAGACTTTGGTTTTGCTCATCCTACTCTTTCTCAGTGGCATCGAAGGTGTGAAACTGACTCGCACAAATTATTATGCCTGGCCTCTGGGTCCTCTTATCGACTGGTCGGCTTGTTTCTCATCCCGCCTATTAGTTCCTGTGTCTCGAGAATATGTACCGCCCTCCCCTCAGCATCCGATCAACTCCCCCCTCACGATCTTGCATGTGAAATACTGCGATTGGGTTTCAACACCTTGGGCTCGTTAATTAGTTGCCACATTATTTGATACTCGAAATTCAATCCTAAAATAGGAATCATACCAAGCTAATTATTGAAGATTTCAGAAATAGGAACTATAGTCCCTATTTCTGGAATCTTCAATAATTTTCTCTTTGGACAGATACAATGTATTTACATTCTTTCTGAGCGATGAGGGAAATTTTGTTTTCGTTGGTTTTGTCGTTTAGGTATTCTGGTAGGTCAATAGGGAACTAATTGTCGACGTGGTCCAAGGGTGGTTTTCGTAGGGGAAGTGGTGGTGGTGGGTCTAGAAAGCCCAAGTGCTCGAGGATGCGAGAAGGGTGGACAAGGGTGCTCGACTCGAGGACCGACAACAGATTGCTGGGAAGCGCTGAAACAATGCCAGTTCCAGGGAATGCACTGTGCTGCTGCAGGGTACTCAGATCCCCATACAAGGGGTGACGACTCGAATGGCTCTGTTTCCAAACATGGATCTTCTACATCAACGATTTGCACTTCACCACCTCGAGTCTGTTCTTAAAATTGTTCTGCAGTTTCTAAAATTGTACCAACTGTAATAACAAAACAGGTTTTTACGATAAAGACAGATATCAAAAACCCTAAATCCCAATTTGGATCTGAAGATTCTTAAATTGTTCAGAATATTTTTCCAAGAATGAGGATCAGATTTCTGATTAAACTGGTTTCTGGTCCTGGAGCCAAATTGTTTTGACTGCGTTGCATGATCGATTCACTAAATTGCGACGCCATCTGAGTCCCCTTAGGGTCCAAACTTACAGGTCTTCGTGGTGCAATATGTAAAACAAGGATATTACATATTATAATATGAATCAAAAGGCACGAGGGTAATCGATTCATCACTGCAGGTGCACCCCATGCATTTGCATATCCGATGGTGTCGTCCGCATACGTTAGCACGATTCGAATTACACGTAGGACTCGTAAAATAAATTTGAGAATGAATTCGAGAATAAATTGCAGGATAATTAAAAAGTATGCGAATTCTTCCCTCTACCGATTGTTTCCATTTTTTTTTTTTGCTGGGGGCTACGAATCGCAGGACGGAAATATTCGAGAAATTATTTTTCATTCAGACTGACGAGGATCCCCGTCACAGGGAACCGTCCATTATGCATTGTCGTGGATTGATCGTGATCGGTGATGTCTTCGAGAAGTTGCGTTTGATATGATAGCATTTTTCTTGAGGGTATGATCGACGTTCCTGAAGCTGTAATTATTGTTTACAGGATAAATCATCAAGAAAATGAGTATAAAACTAATTCAGGAGAATTATAGGTTGTCACTGTAGTTTGAGAAGTTTTAGAATTGATATCTGCCTTTGTCGTAAAAACCATTTGACACAGAATGATACTTTAATGAAGGCATAATTTGTCCTTTTTTGGAATTCTTTCGCATATCAAAGATCGTAATTTGTATGAGTGTATGGGTCTAATTACTAGAGAGTGGGCCGTCATTTTTTTTTTTTTTTGGAACCGTAACCCTTGAGAGCGCGTGGCCTCCATATCTTGCTAAGTGCATCGTAAAACTGGCGCTAATACGGCGCAATCTAAGCGCCTCTGATTTACGAGGGCATCATCTTGTCCACACGCCTCGTCGCGTCTGCTTTGGTGGTCCCGTCATACATAACGCGTGTATCAATCGAATACAGACTTTGGTACTGTTCAGAAAATTCATTTTTCGATTACGAATGGTTCTTAGTCGTCCAAAGAAGCAACTTCTTTATTCAAATAACTTTACTCCCTAAAAGTGAAACTAAAATAAATAGGCAACTAAAATAAACATCCAGACTTTATAAGCCAAGAAAAGTTTACTTCAATTTTTATTCCTCGCAGAAGAATCCTGCTCCCGGATTGTAGTTCCGTTACTGCATTCGTCGAAAAATGGTAATGAAGTCTCGCTTAAAATTCGATAATACAAACGTCTTTGCTTCGTTCATCGTTTGCAGAGTAATGCTCTAGGTTTGCGGGAATCTCAAGTGAAATAATCGTAAACAAACGGAGCGCAACGCCCACTTAGATTGCATTACGCTTTTCTGCATATCCGCTGAATCTCCTTACGAATCCCTTTTATTTCCTTTTTCCTCGCTTTTCGTTTCGACTTTGAACGAAAGATCATTAAAGAAAGATGAAGAGGGGGAAGGTAGTAAGACGGTACCTAAGAGAGATAGAGTTTGTTGCTGGTGTGGCATTCCGCCATAAGGTTTAGGTTTACGAGTGGAAGTGACGCCGAGTGCCGATAATGTTGCTGTATCCCTCTGTGCTTGACCTCGCGCCGTACACCTATGTACGTAGGTACCTATTTCCAGGCGCTCATATAAGCTTGTCCAGAATACTTCTCTAGAACTCTTACAACGCAATCCACTGGCCCGATAGCGTCATTTACCTTCCACCACTCATCGTCAATGTGCATCCTATTATTAGAATGTAGTTGCAAAATGTCTTGAAGTGTCAGTCAAGAGGCTCCTTCACTTTGAAGCGAAATTCACCCGCAGACTTTGCATCAGAAATGCAATCTGGGAATAAAAGTTTCCTCATATTAACTGAGGACTTTTTTCTGTGCAGGTCCATATTTCCAGCATTGTGCAAGCAAAGATTGCTAGTATTGTGCAGGCAAATCTTGCTAGTATTGTGCAGGCAAACCTTGCTAACATTGTACAAGAAAAGATTTCCATCATTGTGACAGGAAAAGATTTCTACATTTCTAGCATTGTCACGGAGAAAAGAATCTAGTTAAAACTACTAAAAATCCAGTTAATGTAACTATTTGGCATAGTAAAATATGGTCAAACTAACTGACTAGTTAGAAATACCAAACCGACTAGTAAGACCAAAGAGTAGTAAAAGTTACTAGGCTGACCTGTCAACTTTACCACATCACTCTGACATTTTTACTACGCTATCTATTAGGGTTTACTACACTACTTTCTATCATTTAATACGCCATGTCGTATAATTTACTAATTTAAGTGGTTGCTGTTATAATCATACAATAATACGTATTATAAATAAATAATAATTTTATTTTCAGCAATTATTAATACAGTGATATTAGAATTATAATGAAAAGTATAATGATAATAAGATAAGCAAACATCGTACATAATGATGATATAACTATGATAAAAGTGTTCTGTCTCTCTCGTTCAATTGTTCTGAGAGCGAGACAGAGAACCGTTTACGGATCCGTACTGACGTTACAACCTATTTTACGTTGTGTTGTATTTGCACCTTTAACAAGAGTGTATTGCAGTTGAAGTTTGAGGTTACTGAAATATGGAAAATATAGTTTAATAATAAGAGTTAATAAGAGTTAGCGTCAGCATAGGCCCCCGAAAAAGAATTTAAAATATTAGCCTTCATATTACCGATGAGTCTTACCTGTGAATTTTTCACTTTTTTGAGGTCCACACAAGCACTTCACTTAACACACCTCTGGACCGACGCTAGTCACAAGTCACAACTACTAACAGAAACTCATTAGCATGGTTCTGACGTAGGACTAAGGGGGAAGAGATATGACTGCAGCGCTCTAGTGTTAGTGTCAGTAAACAGTACTATAGTGAATCTGACTGTCAGCGTAGTTAGTTTTACTAGCCAGCGTAGTAAAACTTACCAGCGTCACATAACTATCTAGCTTAGCATCTACTCCACTTAGTTCTTCACACTGTGTATATTGTTTTCCCGTACTAAATTCTCAGTTCGGCATATTATTAGTTCGCAACTAGGCCGAGCGTAGTAACTCTAACTAGACCGTGTGTGAAGGCAAAAATTGACAACATTTTGTCAGTTTCTTTCTTTAAAGAATTTTTATCCAGCTTCTTCTTTATTTCCGCTTCTTTTTGTGAGATACGCACTTGGACCACAGGCTGCGTGAGATTCGTCGTAGTTGACGCGTCACGCTTGGTGAAGATAGGAGCGAATTAGTAGGAGTGGGATAGGGAGTATGAGACGTCAAGGAGGAAAGAATGTGTGAACACGCACGATGGGGTCTTTAAGTTTCGAAAAGAAGAAGAGGACCTCGTCGTCGAAATGTTGAAGGGCGAGGGAAGAAGAGTTAGAATTCAGTTCTCGGCGTCTTCTTCGTAGCAGCTGCCGCTGTTTTGTCTGCGGCTGATAGTTCCTTCCTTCTTTCCCCCTCAGTTGCAGCACGCACTTTTCTATCCTTCTCTCATCGAGTTGCTATTTTGGTTACGTTAAAAATGCAGCCATCGACCCACGTCAACGCACCTATTTCATCCTTAGCGCGTCGTCGACCCTAATGTCGTTGTGTCTTCATGTATGCTTGTTTTATAAGAAGCATGACTTCTCGATGAAAAGATGCCTCTCTCTTTCATCGGGACTGTCTTGTCTACAATTTCTTTTTGGAACATTTTTAGAAACTACTTTAAACAGAGATAAGGTGAGTTCTTCACGCACGGAAAGAAGACTATGGTTACCCGAGCCCTAGGTGTGGTTGTCTTAACCATAGTATATTGAAAAATATGGCCTAGTCTTATATATAGTTGCTGAATCCATAACGGTTGGTTTTGTTGCCTTGGTTACGTGCGAAAAAGGATATGGTTAGTTGACCATAGCAATGGATGAGAAGTTCGATCTGAGATGGTTCTGAGGTCCATATAAATAGTTGAAGCAACCTAGTGGGATAAGTAACCGAAAAAAACACTTTGCAGGCACATCTTAAGGTGTAATATTGTATCAACTATATCAGATGGATGCGGTGTCACAGTAATTATGGTCAAGACAACCATTGCACATTGCTATATGAATTATGAGTATACGCAAGGTGTCAGGGTGATATTAATAAAAAGTAAAACATCAATTTAAAATCACGTAGTATATTTTATTAATATATTACTATTACAAAAAGTACATGAGATACGTATATGTATATCCTAAAATAGCATAAACTAAATACAGAAAATCTATCAAATTATTAATATTGCAATATTATAGGTCTGTTATATCGCATGTTTTGGAGTGATAAACGTGGAACGATCCCCCTAGGAACATACAATGCACGGAAAATTAGAATGCAAGTCACTTACAAGAAGACATTCAACAAAAAAATCACAACAAAATAATAAAAAAATAACCAAAATGCTTCCTCACTGGAAAAATTGCGTCAGTCACAGTGGCAGGGGAAACTAAAGTGGCACTGAGCGTGGGACGCATCCAAATCATACCCAATAATATGGTTATGTCCGCCATAGTTACTGCATTAGATACAAGAGCCATTTAGATTGAACAGGACAGCCTTAGTATGGTTGGCACATCCATACCTCGGCCAACCACATGTCTATGGTCCACACAGCCATTTCACTTAGTACCTCTATTTATAGCTTAAGTTGTATCAACTATGACTGGATAACTCAGCAAAATTATGTTTAACAATATTTTAATGGTTGTAACAACCATACCTTTTCTTTCTGTGCAGATTTTTGAATCATCAAAGAGGATTTTGATTATTTTATGAAAAAGAGAAGACCCACCATATTTGGTGCCTAATGTTCAGAGCAAATCAGCTTAAAGAGAGATGATAAATGAAGGGTTGTCAATGAAGGGGACTCCAGAAAACCTGTAATGGTAGAGATTTAAGATTGATTAGTTACAATGTTGATCCATCTA
>JBAGKK010000288.1:506136-556078 GCA_037177015.1 Euceroptres primus
ATATTATCTATATATATACAAATCATTATTCTGAAGATCAATAGTTGTCTTCAGTTGTTGAGATTAAGTGTGAATCTAAATCACTTTCTCAACTTCTTCCTTTATCTTTACAACTTATAATTCCATCCACAATAAGAGAGTCGGAATCATTTTTAAGAATTGTCCTTTAAGGGGAGCAACTATCCTAAGTGGAATATCGAGTTGGAAGAGGTAGACAAAACTCGAGCGTGGTCAATGGCGCAGAATGTAAGAGGGAGACCCAGGGTACAGCTTCGGAACACGAGGCATTGTTCGACGGAACGGTCGGAGCAAGAGATAGGAGATCCTGGAGAGATAAACCCTCAAGATGATGCATCACTGGTGATGCTCCGCTGCGCAAGTTGATCGCGACTTTACCGAGCGAGAAGCACAGCTCCTCAGAAATACGTGGAATCGTTCGTAAATTGGTAGATCGCCGCCTCCGGAGGCGGCGAACCGTTTCGATGGAGATTCGGATGACCTAGTTTTTTGAACCGTTAAATCTTAGAACAGTGGTCCATTGGGATTTTACAGTTTTGGTTCATTTCTACCACTTCTTTATCATTATCTGAAAGTATTTTCCTCCATCTCAAAATCGTTTTTGCTTTTACAACTTCTGATTCGGGATAACGCGTTGCTTTTACATCTTCTGATTCGCATTATCCCGGGAAACCTAATATTCGTCCGTATTTTTTCCTTTCTTTGTTCTTTTTACTTTTTTGTTTATCTGGGTGTTACGACAGATTCGTGATCCTATCGGCGAATGCCACGGTCTTGGTGACACCAACGGACGACGCTTCTTACAGAAGGCGAGTGTCTTATACAAGCCTTTCCATGGCGAGCCGATGTGCGCATCACCATAAAGTCTAAGTAAAAAGAAAGACGTGAGAAACCAGGATTCTTGCAGCGATTCGCACGATCCTGTCCTCTGTTTCACTTTCCGCCCGACTGAATCTACTCTTGGAAAATTTTTTTCTCCAACCCTGACTATGAAACCTGTTCGTGACACTGATTACATAATTACTGACGTCTTGGATTCGATAATAGCTTTTGTACTTAGGCGTTATTGGAGCGAGCATTTTGATGAGAATATTCGAAGAGGAGAATAATATCTAGAATGTTCATCTCGAGAGAACGAACATTATTTTTACAACATCCAGTCTAAATTTTATGATACCTCCTTTTTTCAACCCACAGCTCATCAATCCGACACATTCATCTGCAACATCAAACTCAATAGAATGGACCGCAAGATCCTTGACCGATTTGCTGATCCCGCACAGTCATCATTTCCCATCGTACCACATGCGCATTGCAGAATCATCAAATCGACCAAAGACCGCAGGGTCACGCTATCCATCGCAAACCAGTACCAATAACAAGCAGCGCCACCAGTATCGCCACTACTAGACCATGGAGGGTGGTTTTGATCGTGATTGCTGCGCGTCGAATTTGTCGCCACGTGTTTTATTGTACGATGAAATCGGAGGGTGCAATGTGTTCTGGCAAGAGAAGAGGGGTTTGCAATAAAACGGACGCGTTAAACGTGTCACTCAACGTCACGTTGCTGGCACCGTTCTGCCAGAGTACAGAGGCACATGGTGGCACAATCTGAGCGCCGGATCGCGTTCACTCTCTTTCTCTCTTATTAACGAGTCCACGTGTTCAGTCGGCCTATTAATTGCGCCAAAACTATTAACTTCAATGCCCGCCTGCAATCACGAAATGCTATATTTTCATTCATTAAAGATTCATTATATTCTGCTTTGAATTTCCTTGAAGTTTATTTAAAAACTAATTGCCTCTGGAATTTACACGGGATTGCGTCTCGCTTGGCTATAGATAGTATGAAGTGCAGGGAAAGGGAAACAGAAGGGACTCTTGTATTTATTTTCGTTGCTTTGGAAAGTTCCTTGTCGACCAGCTGGAAATATTGAGATGTGAGGGTTATTTTGAATATCTGTTTTTTTAGATTCAAGTTCTCTTTCTTTTTACATTCTATGAGAATGTAAAATTTTACCTTCTCATCATATGAGAAGGTATTGTTTTTATTTTTATTTTATTTGGTTATAGTATTTTTTGCTCTTGTATTTTCGAGCAGTGAAACTAAGTTATCCAGTTCACAATTCGATGGACGCTGACGTGCAGTCGCCCAGACCACACGAGTAATGTCGACTCATTACTCTTCTGCCGGATTTATCAGGTCGGTACCCGATAACGCTTTTCGTTCGCTCGTTCCGCCGGGAGATGGGGCGCAGAGATAGCCATGCATTTATGCGCTGGGGTTTTATGCGGCTTGTGCCACCTCCCAAGGCCGAACCGATGGAATCAAGCCCTTTGGAGATATCGCTATGAGTATCCGTCCTCCAAGATTTCTGATACAACAAACTCCCAACCTCGAGTTCCGAACATTTAACATTTAATGCTTTAACTTTTAACATTAATGTGATCCCCAGGGGTTAACAACTCGTGAATTCAAGTCACATGAAGGTACTCGAAGGCATTTGAAAGCTTCAGTCACTTAAAGTCACTAGAATTCATGTGAATTGATGACTTAGGGTCCCATAACTTAGTCAGTCGGTTTTGCTATGTAATTTAGTCCCATGACTTATAGATGGCACTTTAAGGTATAAGAAGCCAATCGAAGGTCAATAAAGTCACTAGAAATCATGTGACCTTAAGATCTCACTTAGTCAACTCAGGGGTCATCTAAGTGTCATGAGGAATTATGTGACATGGTCCTTGATCATATTACTTAGTCACATGTGATGTTATGTGACTAAGTCACATCTCATCACATGTGATGTCATGTGATGACATGACATGACTTTGTCATGTGATGTCATGACTTTGTCATGTGATGTCTTTTTAAATCACTTGAAGTGACTTAAAGTCCTTTTAAGCTAAAACTTGAAAACAAATCAAATATTTAAAACAAAATATTTTAATTTAAAAGACCAGGGTTGAGGCCACGATAAATAAATTTTAATTTTGTCGATATAAAATGGAGAATCTACAGGGAAATTGCAAAAAAGGACGAACAAATTATTACCTTACATGATACAATTTGTTTTTCCCTGTGATTCCTTCTCTTTACTAATTAAGGATTTTAATTTTCAATCATAGCATCAGACAAAAGGTGGTGTTATCCATACCGTTAACTTTGACGTTATTTGTGTCAGATGATAGCGATAGCGCCTGTCAGTTATGCTAAGGAGTTTTATGTTACTGGATTGACAATAAAATATATAAATATAAATATGACAGTAAAATATAAATATAAAATTTCTCAATAGTAGCAAACGTCACAGCTGCAACTACCACGTGGTAAGAAAATGAAATAACTTTTCAATTTAACGCTGTCAATTTTTGACAAGTAAATAAAAAATTTAAAACGAAATTTATGAAGAAAAGTTTACTTCTACATATGGAATCATCGTTATTAAAAGATTAGTATTTTTTTACTTATTATATAATAAACCATAAATTTAAAATAAACTATTTTTCTTTATGACTTCAAAAGTTATGTTTAGGTTATTTTTCCGTACTAGATATCTAACTTACAATTCTTTTATAATCTACGTAATTACACATAATAATTATCAATGATTTTGCATATTTTACATGCGTATATTTTATTATATACATGTGTAGGGATGTGTGTAATTATTATATATATATATATATATATATATATAAAAGTGTTTTTTTTACAGAGAGTGAAGGCTTTGAAATTTGTGGTTAGCTTTCGCACAGTTTTGCAGTATTGCTTGCCTTTGTGTTTGGCTTTGTAGAAATAAATTTTTATGTTCATCAATCAAGTATCCACCATACTGAGAGTTTTGTAGATAAATTATAAAAAGGAAATGTAGAGAGAAAAGTCATTAACAGATTTAGTCATTATGGCAAAAGATAAGTATTTTAAATTTTCTTATCTAAACAAATTTGTAAAATTTAAATACCATTAATATATAATGGTAATTAAATTTTGAAATTTAAAACCATGCCACTTTATAATTCTGCGTACATAAAATAATGATATTCTGCTAGTGATATTCCTGGTCTTGTGAATGTGTTGGCCGAAGACTTTTTTAAAGATATGATAATTATAAGGAAACAAATATTTTCTTAAAAAGTTTTAGATTAAAGACAGTTTATCAATTTATCAATTAAAAACTATGTTTTGATATTGATGTTTCTTATCTCTTCATTATGTAGTTATAAAAATTACAGTATTCTGTGATTCTTACCAATATAAAATAAAACTTAAAATTTTCCTATTGAATGTTGGAGGTTCAAGTTATCCTGGTGTATGATTATTATTATTATTATTATTATTGTTACTTTATTTAACTTTGTGATTATATTCACTACTTCAAACAATTTTTTCCTCAAAATACACTTTCGAATGAACTTGCAGGGAATTTTAAAATCATATTTTAATTCATCCTTAGGAGATTATTTTGATGACTTCCACCAAGTTGATATACGTATACCTTATCCTTAACATTATCATTGGTGGTGAAGTTTCCTTATGGATTGCACTGACAGGTATTTATCGAGATAGGATGCAAAAATTTCCCGATGAATTGCAAAGTTTGACGTTTAAGAAAAGCATTTATTTTCCTTTTGATTCTTTATCTTAAAGGACTTATTTCTTTATTGATTCCTTATCGATTGACATATTTTGATATTTTTGTTACGATAACTTAAATCTAGTTTCATAATTTTATGTACGCAGAAATATAAAGAGACATGGTTTTAAATTTCATAAAGTATGTATTTAAATATTATTATTTAAATTTTACACATTTGTTTACATAAGAAAATTTCAAATACTTATCTTTTGCCACGATGACTAAATCTGTTAGTGACTTTTCTTTCTAGATTTCCTTTTTATAATTTATCTACAAAACTTTCTGTATTGGGAAAACTTGATTGATGTACACAAAAAGTTATTTCTACAAAGGCGAGCAATACTGCAAAACTGTGCGAAAGCTAACCACAAATTTTAAAGCCTTCACTTTATAAATATATATATATATATATATATATTAGGATGGCAGTTATTTCGGCGATGTCGGAATTTTTTCTACCTCCCACCCCTTCAAAACTTTCAAGGTAAATAGAAAAAATTGTATGTAATATTTGAAGAAGATTGGATAATATTAACCCGTGCCACCGAGAAGTTGAAAATTTTTTAAAAAATTCATTTTTCAGCCCATTTCACCCCAAATTCATAATTTTTTTTCAACTGGACATAAATGTATCAAACTTGGCACAGTTTTTGTTCATGATACAACGTACAAAACATAATTTTTTCAGAGTTTTTCATCCACATTATCATACAGTACGAGTCCTTCAAAGTCGACCGTTTCTGTTTTTTTCATTGTAAGCCTCCATAATACGCATTAAACTTTTTTTCGACTACGCGTTCTCCAATTCCAGGTTGTGTTTATTGTTTCAAAAGATTCATAACTTCATGTTGAACCCATGTGTGGGTATGTCCAAACATGGACATACCACTTGGCAACTTTTATGCACACCTAAATTTAAGAATTTAAAAAATTCAGAGTGATTCAAAAGAATCAAAGTGAGTTCAAAATAATTCAGAGAATTTAAATGGTTACCAGAGAATTTAAAGAATTCCCTTGAGTTGAAAGGATTTCAACTGAATTTAGAACAATTTAAAGAATTTGATAGAATTCCAAAGAGTTTGATGGAATTCCAAAGAATTTAATAGAATTCCAAAGAATTTAAGAGAATTCCAAAGAATTTAAAAGAATTACAAAGAATTCAAGGTGAATTCAAAAGATGCACTGAATTCTAACGAATTCAAAAGAATTTAATGGAATTATAAAGAAATTGAATGAATTTTAAAGTATTCTAGTGAATTAAATACATTTAACTTGAGTTAAATTGATCTGAGTTCAAAAGAATTTAAAAGAATTAAAAAGACTTCAAAGAACTCAAAGAGTTAAAAAGAGTTTGAGTGAATTGAATGCAATGCGAGTAAAGTAAAGTATTCTAGTGAATTAAATACATTTAACTTGAGTTAAATTGATCTGAGTTCAAAAGAATTTAAAAGAATTCAAAAGACTTCAAAGAACTCAAAGAGTTAAAAAGAGTTTGAGTGAATTGAATGCAATGCGAGTAAATTCTAAAGAATTCACGTGAATTCAATACAACTCAAGTGAATTCTAAAGGATACAAGTGAATTTTAAAGAATTCAAGTGGGTTAAGTGAATTCTAAGAAATTCAAGTGAATTCTGAATTCAGAAACGGGTGTACTCCTGAATTCGGTAATGTTTAACCCCTGGATATGAAATTAGAGACTAAAAAAAATTTGATCCAAGATGGAATTTTTTGAAAATGTAAAAAATGACGTTTCTTTTAATTGATTGGTTGCAGATTGAATTTGTGTTTGAATCCAGAAGCAGGAAGTGAAAAAAATCGTTTTCATTAGCTGGAATCCTTTAGAATTCCTTTTATTTGTATTGAATTCACGTGAAGTTTTTAGAGTTTATATGAACTCTATTGAATTCACTCAAACTCTTTTCTACTCTCTAAGTTCTTTAAACTCTTTAAATGCTTTTTTTTACTTCATTATATATCAGCTTTTTCAAAGAATGAAGTACGATTAAAAAAATTATTAAAAGGACGCCAAAGATGAATGTGATTTAAGTCAATAATTATAGCCTCCAAAATATGTGCAATTCTAATCTAAAATAAAGAAAAATAAATGTAATCCTGATTCATGGGAAATTTTACTTTTAGACTGATAAATGATCAACAACAAATCAGCACTTTATTTGTACAAATCTAGATCAAAGATTTATGTTTAATTAATTGACCTTCCAGAAAATAAATTCCAGATTCATTCTGTAATTATTGACCATATATTCTTTCTGGAATAAGATCATATAAAAACCGTATAAAATTACTGTGATAATACGACTTTTTTAAAAATTGTTTTATGTACTGTCCTATTCTTTTAAAACTCTCACTGTTGCACTGTTATATATAACATACAAAACATATAAACGTAACTTTTAAATTCATAAAAAAATAGTTTATTTTAAATTTATTATTTAGTAAGTCAAAGAATACCTATTTAATTTAAATTTATTATATAATAAGTCAAAGAATACTTATCTTTTAACAACTATCATTCCATACATAGAAGTAACTTTTCTTCATAAATTTCGTTCTAAATTCTTTATTTACTTGGTCAAAAGTCTACGGCTTTGAATTCATAGGTATTACAACTCTGACGTTTGTTCCAAATTCTAATTCTACAGCTGACAACCTAGTAACAAAAAATCCCTAGCATAACTATCCCTAGATAGCTATCGCTATCTCTAACTCGTGGTCCCATCCTAGAAGTTGACAAAAATTGTATTTTCTTATATGAAACGAGACCATACTCGTCTTTGGAAGCTGCTTGAGCGGTGTATCGACCGTATCATAGTTAGAGGTCCTCAGTTGGGTTCTGCGGGGCGCTAACAAGACTGCCGGGCCCCTTTTGCGTGAGTTATGGGCCCTTGCAACGCCGCACACGGACTGCGCGTAATAAGCGAACTCACACGCGTTTACATTTTCAACACACACTCACACAACATACGGAGTTTGCCTCGTAGCACAGGGATAGCGCACATAGCGAGCTGTCGCCAGTTTTCTGGCTCATTACTGGCCAGCGGCGCCCATTCCTCTCCCGAAGAGAGAAAGAGGCTAGGGGAAAAGAGAGGAGGCTGCAACGGCCGCCAAGCTTTTCTTGTTTCGTCTCCTCGCCCGTTTGATAAATCTGCGACATTAAGGGCCCCGCACACTCCGTTGACTATTAACCTCGAATTGCCGCGTGCGACGCGATTCTTCGAGCTTATCTCCGAAAGATCGCTTCTTGCCTTCCTGCGCCAAAATTTTAGCTCCTGATCTTAAGAGAAAAGACTCAGTCAGCAATAAAGGCTTTTATGGCAGTTTTCTGAAATGTTGGAATTGATAGCAATCGTTAGACAAATTTTTTTGGAAGAGCTAACTTTCTTATAGAAAACTTGAAGTTTTTTTTTTATCAGAAAAGCATTCATAAGAAGGAAACTTTTAGTCTTAGTTATCTTTTAACGATATTAAAAAAAAATTATTAATAGAAATGTTGATTGGTAGAAGTGATTACCAGAAGCAAGTGTTGTAAGGTAAATTAAAGAGAAATCAAGGAAAGTTAAAATCACGGTTATAAGCGTCAACTTTCTAGGTAAGTAGTGAAAATTCCCATAAATTGTGGATATTCAATTAGTCATCTCTTTATGATTTACTCAATGAAGGGACATTGATTATAATAACAGAGTCGAGTAACTGACGCACGTGCACCAACATCGCGCGGGACCAGTACGAAAACACGTGCATCTCACATGTCGATGTCTTTGTCTCTCTCTTCCTTGAAGACGTCGACGGTGGCGCGTTTCCATTAACACTTTTATTTCGGTGCTTACGACCGCCTAGTCGAACGACCGATTTTACTGGCGCTTCTTCGCGTTAACGACCCACCAAACGAGCTCTTGACTTTATACAAATACAACTCGACTGCATAATCGTCCCGCGAAATGTTGACTTTCATGAAAATCCACGTCAAAAAAGTCGACACTAATCTCAGAACTAGAAGTTTTAAAACTTATTCATCATCGCAATTTTCCACTGATAAATGCCTCATGCCTGCGAGGTACAAATAGGTTTACAGCTTGAATTCGAACGTGACCCAGTGACATTTGGTAGCTTCCTGTTGGGCCGGAAGTGTCGAGGAAAAGGTCGCATAAGTTAAGTCAGTGAAAAGCGTCTAGACCCGGTGGCCTTGGAAGATGAATGATCCTGCGTCAGGCTTTGGGGCCTATAGATCGTCTGGTATGTGGACTAGGGCGACTTAATCGAGGAGTCCTTCTCGTTACCCGGATTTATCGTAATATGCAAATGACATTTCGAGCCGTCACTTGGCCATCCTCGGCACGAGAGGCCTCTTTTTCACCTGCTGTCTTAATGTGGAGCAGGTGGAATATGTACATACCCTTAATGTAAGGGACATGTAGGTAATGTAGATTCTGGTAAAACTGGTCGACACAGAGTGCACGTATGGCATTGGACGAGGACGATATCTCGACCCTAGAGTTCCTTCCTCGAGCACGTACAGAGATTGTGCTAATTAATGCTCCAGAACTGGGTCCGTTGCGGGTTTGGTGATGTGTTGCTAGCAACGATGCCGTTACTATGATAATTACCAAGCAGGGACGTGCGGCTCTGTCTTAATTAGCTTTACCGACACCTGCTTAATAACCCAGAACTTCCGGAAATACTATTCTTACCTTTCTTTGTAATCTAATTTGTTTTTGTTCCTTTTTAATGCTTGAACTTATCATTAATCATATAAATCTGTTTGCAATTCGGGAATTCAAGTCACATGAAGAAACTCAAAGTCATTTGAAAGGTTCAGTCACTAATGTCACTAGAATTCGTGTGAATTGATGATTTAGAGTCACATAACTTAGTCACATGGCTTTGTTATGTAATTTAGACTGTTCTTTTTATTTATAATCTTAATTTTGCTTTTTCAGTAGCAATGGATGAATGACTTACTCCCTCAATCTGAATCAGTTAAAAGTATCTGATTGTCAGTCAAATTTGACTGATTCAAAAAGCAAGAAGTCAGTCACTGAAGATCAGTTAAAATCTACCGATTCAATCAATTAAACAGAAGTGACTGATTCAATCAGTAATCGTTGATAATATTTCATTGGCTATGGGGTCTATTTCTTAAGATAGTTGTAAAATTATTGTAAAATTCTTAAGATTAGTTGTAAAATAAACGTTTGCCAATCCTTAAAGTTTATTTTAAATAAATGAACTTTAAGGATTGGCAAACGTTTATTTTACAACTAAGTAGATCTTAAGAAATAGACCCCATAGCCAATGAAATATTATCAACGATTTCATATCGAGGGTCAATGAAAAATACATGTATTCCAATATGTCACAATTCAATCAGTAATCTTCGAAAGTTGACGCTCGGCGGCGAAATTACTAATTATTCAATCAAAAATGACTGACCCATCTTACTACTTATTATTATTATTACTATTATTATTATTATTATTATTATTATTATTATTAGCGTTGGCTTAAAAGGACTGATCCATCGGTTGTTTTTGAAGAGATGCGCATGTGTAGAACGCAGAACCTCATTGGTTCATATTTCCCCGCTTGTATTTCAAATAAAAGAAATTGAAAGCTTAGATCAATGAATATTTTTAATTGATATTACACGTTCGAAATTTAAGATATCAGGAATATTAATCAATCTTTATATGAATACAAAAATTATGGTAAATATGGAGAAAATGTACAATAACCCACGTACTCATAGCAAAATTGTTTCAAATTCCGCAATTTAATTTAAATTCAAATATGTCCAAAATGTCTACTGGGTGACCTGTCTCCAAGTACAGATTCACAAACTAAAATTGCGAAATAATGACAGAAAAATTTTGTGAATGATTGATACTCATTAGAGTCATTTGTATTAAGTTAAAGAATCTAAAAAATATGAATAAAAATAAATATTTTAAATTTGAAAGTTTTTATAAATGTTTTGAAGTTTGTCCCTGAAGTTTAATGGTACCTAAATTTGAGAACTTTTTTCCATATAAATCATGAAAATTCACTACAATATTTGTGAAAAATGTTTCAATAAATTACTACGAACTTGTTTGTTATGCTTGAACATGCGTGTTCCGACAGTTGAATTTGCGTGTATATTATGGAAAATATGTCATCAATAACATGTGCAAAAGTGTCAACAGACAGAAGTTATGTTCGACAATTGTCTGAACAATCTGTAATGCAGAAATAATATCTGAAAAAAATTAGTCATTTTACATTACTAATTCAATCAGTAGGTTCGACCAGTGGCCACTTAACTTTTTCATCAAACTCTGAAAAATAACTGATCTTTCTGTTAAACTCGGTTGTACTGATTGAATCAGTCAAAAACTGATTCAAATTTAGAGAGTATGATTTGTTTTACTCTTTTACAATTAATTTATAGGCTATATTTGTTGGCTTCATACTGAAATTGAATGCAATTTGTCAACAATGACCCAAAATTGCAATTTTCATGATAAGTTGGTTGTATTGAATGAATATAAATTTCCCTAGCATCTTAATATTTCTTCTTTCCTTTTTATGGTTCTTTTTCTCGAAGCATCGTCGAAAGGAAAATTGAATGTGCCATCCGTGTAGCGTTCGCTCGCACAAAAGCACCGTATAACATGGAAGCGCAGAGCATACGGTGCATCTAGGCAAATAATAGCGCCACCGTCAGGATAAAGCCGCGATTTATCACACGGTGAATCCTCGCGGAACTGCATAGCGCGATGCACACACGTCGAATCGTAATGCCGATTCACATGCGTCCTCGCGTGCCTCGCAAAATTCATTCATGCTTTAGAGAGTCTAGATTAATTCGATACTTCACAGGCTTTGCTATAGTATCTGAATAAACTGAAAAAACTGGGAACTATGACAATTTGAAAAGCTTCTGGTATTCCATTCACAATCGTATTTTTGTAAAAAAAGATAACTTACTTTGAAAGAAGTACTTCTTCTTCTTTATTGTGGGTTCTTGCGTAGCAAATTTCCAGTTTTCTTGAAAAAACTATTTCACTTTCGAAAGAAATTGATTTGGTCTCATTTGGTCTCTCTTTGTTTCAAGATACGAAAATTATATCTAAACGCTGAGAAAGAAATAGTTTTGAATCTATAACATATGCTATTACTATCTGTCAAAAGCAGATGCTATAGATTTCAAGTCATATGCTCTGGAATTTATAGCATCGTTGTTGAATCATATCTACTATTTTTGAATCAAAGTTTACCGATTTGAATCAACAGTTATACTGGCAGATCGCAATAGAATATGTATTTTTATAGCATATGCTATTGCATATGTATATCAAAATACAAAATACAATATCAAAAGTATTTTTTTCTCAGTGTAGGTTAAAGAATTGAAATGATCAGATTTCATTTCTACGTTTTAAAAGGTGTCTGTGGAAGTGGATGGTGATGGGATAGGACAACAATAGCAATAAAAAGAGTACTTGTTTGTTTACGAATTGGATGTTAAATGGCTGGTATTTGTGGATACGTATGTATGTGTAATTGATATAACCATACCGGGGTGTACCTATGATCTCCTCGGGGCACTCGTCCCGTTTGCTGCAGGCGGGCAGCGATCGATCTGTATTCATAGGTCGTACGGCATAAAATACACTCGGCATGTCCATGAATCAGATAACTGTCAGAGCCGTTCCACCGAGCGATGTCTCAATCAAGCGCGGCTCGATTCCTCCCGCTGTTCGTTCCTTTCTTCTTCACTTACTCTTTTCCCTTTCTTCTTCACTCACTCTTTTCCCTTTCTTCTTCACTCACTCTTCCCTCTTTCTTTCTCCTTTCAACTTTCTCCAATTTGCCCTTCATATTCAACATTCACAACGAATATTAATAGTTACAATTGATGTACCATTCATAATTCGAGTTGCTCAATGGAAGATTTATCGAGGATCCTAAGAGCAAAAGTAAAGTTCATAATTTCCGGAAAATATTCCCTTGTTCGAATTTGTGAAAATCCGGTATGATAACAATAATAATGTAGAGAGAAATGGCTGCAGCTTTATTGTCTCTATGTGTCCAGGCGAGAGAATCAGCGTTCCATCCGCTAATCCGCATAACTTCCATGGCTCGTAGTTTCAGCCCAGCTTCTCGCTTTACTCCCGTAGATATTTTCGTCTTTCTTCGTGCCGACACGTCGTGCGTCATTGGGATTACGAAAATCCATGATACGCTCTCTCTTTGTGTCATTTTCTCTTTAGTTTTTTTACTGTCATGTAGCACAACCAAGTATGAGTCTATAATTAAGCAGAGATTATGATTCGCTTTTCTGATATTTTTCTACTTTTATTTTTCGTCTCCAACTGCAAATCGGATATTCAAATCCCGAACGTATGTCTGACTCTTTCTGACACTACCTACTTAAATTCTCCAATGCCTTCTGCTCTTCATGCTCGTTAAACCTTCTAACTCATCCATCGCCAACCATTCTGGTTCGCAGAACGGCGTCAGGTATCGATCCCACGTAGCGATTGGTCGAAGGGCCCACGGTACCGCATTGGCAAATCGGACCCATCTTTCTTCCTCCTCTTTTCGGCTCCCGATTTGCCGAAAGATAACGCTAAGCTGCTCGTCAAAGGCACGTCTCTTTGCTTACATCTTTATCGACTTACATCGTTTATCTCCTGTCTGCTAATCTTTCATCTTGTAAAAAGTACTTAATCTCTTCATATTTCATGATTCATTAACTCTTTCATTTCAATCTTCATTTCTTCTTACTTTAGAACCTATATTTTACGAGCTTACAAGTTACAAACATCGGATGTTTAAAAAAGACTTTACAGACGGAGTGACAATATTTGTTTTTTTGTTAGGTCTCAACCGTTGCGAAAAGAAGAACTCGAAAATAGAGAGCGACGTCGGAAGATAAATCTGACAATAAGCGGTGCATAAATCTGAGAGCGGTAGGCCTCCCTGACAAAGCGTGCACACAAGTAGGATATAAAACGACCAGGGGTGCGCGGGTTTTTGGTATTTATTGTTCATTGACCGGGTAAAGACACAGTGAACAGAGAAGGCTAATAACTAAAGTGTAACTAGCCACCCACGCTTCGTCATTTACAGCAAAGGTTAACGCATGCACGCTGTGCACTAAATCATCTGCGTCGCGCGGCTCATTTGTAAGACAAACTCCTCGTTCCCTCTCTTTCTCCCTTTCTATGCACCACAGTGTATACACTTTCTTCCTCTTTTTCTCCATCTCTCTCTTGCGTTTCGTCTGCCTGCATATAAAGAGAACTCCTCATCGCGCCTCATCTCACCCACAATCGCCAATTAATCTTCCTACTAACTGGTCCTCGAATTAAAGCATGCCAAAATGCATCTGCGAGGCTCTAATTTTATTCTTACGCGAACATTGTTTTTGATAATGGACATTAAGTAATGGACTATTGACTGACTTTAACATATTTAGTGTATTGACTGACTTTAACATATTTAGTATATTGACTGACTTTAATGTATTTAATATATTGACTGACTTTCAGTCAGGATTCGAAAAATTTGAACGAAGATTTGATTGGATTACTGTCTCTGCCTCATCGCCGAAAATAGTCGACTGAATTGCCGAAGATGCTTTTCTCTCTCTTTCTCGAAATGGAGTTCGAACAAAGAGCAAAAACGCGTGTTTTGGTGCAATGACCCTCCCTCGATTCAGAGTATGCGAAAACATTAGCTGTCTCGCAGGAGCATTCGAATCCCCGACGCTGTATTACGTGCACTTTAAGTACGCGCACTTAATTCTAGTGCGTCGTTGCACGGTTGCGCCTCGTCGACGTCCGTCGTCGGCGGAATGCGGAGATCTTTGCCGGCCTTCTTCCGGATCCTAGTCAATGTTAATGCAACGTCGAGCCGAAGAACCGCAAAATTGCCTTTGATGTTGGATCTTTATTCTCAGTCCTTTCTACACGATGACTGGCCTTTTTTGATTGTCGGATTTCTCCTATTTTATCCCATTTCGCTCTGCTCTCCCAAGGAATAAGAATAGAAAGTCTCTTCAACTCTGAAAAGCGGGCTGAAAAGTAATTCAAGTGGTAGGAAATAAATTATTGAAGAATCTGCAGTTAGTTTAATTCCAGCTGATTTTTAATTTATGGAAACATTTATGATTCATAAAGAATGTTCTTTCCGAGTTATAGTTTCTTTTGCTTTACACTCTCAGAATCGCTTTCGTATTTCATGCATACCGACATTGCAAAGCGAAACCTCCGTCCGCTTGTCACTTTGTTTCTGACGTCGTAACGCGACACGTCTCCTGTCACGAGCTTCCAATTTCTTCCGAAAAAAGACGAGTCCAAGAACCAAACGGAAATCCTAAAGCCAGGATATCATAAACTGACTTTCAAAAAATACCAACTCCCAAAAATAAAAACTAACTAAATTATTAGTAGAATTATAAAAATGGATAGGATAATAATAATATTAATAAAATCAGAGTCTGGTTTGAAAATCTACAATGCTTGAAGATACTACAATGTGTAGAGATTAATTCTGACCCTCCATCTGTTTCGTACTGATTCTCTGATATACTAACGCGTGTTAACGTCGAGTGCGAGATTTGGATGGAAGCTAAGCTTCACCGTAAGAAGAACCGACGTCGTCGTCGGGGGAATCGACGGGATGGGAATAAGGAGGTTTATTTTCGGCAGCCATATGTGCGGTTATTTCGACGATGGCACGAGCGCCCAAGTCAGGCCCTAAATAGAAGCTAGAACGGCCACTCGCCGACGAGGAAGATGTCTCGGTTCGACGAGATAACCAGTCGCCGATGTATGTACGCGTCTGCCGTGGTTCGTGACGCTGTGACGTACGAGCATGCGCGTTCCAGAAATAACCGTCTTGTACAGTTTTAGGAATTATCAATCCTTAAAAATATCTTGTCAATACCCTATTTTTTCTGCCACCTATAATTGTCATCTAAACCTTTAACATTCAAGAAAAGGCAACGTACTTATCTAAAAAGTAGGATATAAAAGGATTTAGTTCCACAAAAATCCTACAAGTAGAATTCAGAATTAACACCGGGAATTTTGAAAAAGTATCTGAAAAAAATGACCGGATAAAACGAACGTCAAGTCTTGCAAACTTTCCATAAAGTACTGCCAACATATGCACATGGAATAATACTTTATGGTCAGCCCCAACCATATTTTTTCCCAACACTTCCATTCATTGCGAGACACTTTTGATACCCATCTGCCGTCAAATGACAAGGCAAGAAAAACAGTAACGGAGTAGCCTAACAAAAGCAAGAGGGATCCTAGTCCCAAAATAGCGGAGCGTCATCTCGGTTTGACTCTTTTCTCAAACCTCTTAGCTAATTTTATCCAATCCACAAAAAAGCAATGGATTCCAGAGTCAGAATTGCAGATTCTAACAGATAGGAACGAGAGAGAGAAAGGGAAGGAAGGAGTGAGAGAGAGAGAGAAAGAGAGAGAGATGATATTAAAAAAGATGCTGGGGCAGAGGCAGGAAGAAGGCGAGGGGATGGAGGCGGTTTCTGCCGCTGGAGCAGGGAGTACGAACGCATAAACGTATAATTGGGTGCACTTAAATCTCTATAACGCAGCAGTAAAAATGTGCGGGACGCTGCGTAAATCAACACGAGGACGATATGGCGCTCGACCACCCCCACTGCCAATCCTCCCCTTCCAACGCCTTGTTTTACTCTCGTAAATGCATCGTCGAGGGAATGTCACAGGCTAAACTTGAGATAATAACAAGAAAATTATTCGTGTTTTGACATAAGATGGGGAAAGTACCACAAAGAGGTAAATTTCAGTCGCGGGATTGATTTAATTTCAGTTGGAGTATTCACTTACTTTTAGTCGAACCACGGACTAATTTTCAGTTAGAATATTAATTGACTTTCAGTCGAACTACGGACTGACTTTCAGTTATAATATTTACTGACTTTTAGTTATAATAATCACTTATTTTCAGTTAGACTATTCACTCGCTTCGACCTATAATATTCACTGAATTTCAGTCGAAACACTGACTGATCTTCAATTGGAATATTGACTGACTTTCAGTCGAAACACTGATTGACTTTCAGCCTCAGAAGTAGGCTCCAAATAACTTCAAGTATTAAGTATTTCAGTTTAAGCATTAAGTCAATATTTCAATTCAATTGATAATGAAATTCAGTATATGGGTGACTTTAAGTCCTGGATGAAACTCAGTCGAGTCAGAAAGTCAGTTTTCTCTTTTACTGCTTATAGTAGAACAGTTATGAGAATTTCAACTGTAATCTTGTTATTTAATGATATTTAATGTACTTTTAATGAACTTATGAACACTGAACGATAGAGAGAGCATTACTGATGACAAGACGTAGGTGGACAGTTATGGGGTAGGCAGTGCATGTAGATTGCCCAAGCTATTATGGTGCAGGACATTCGCCGTTGGTGGCGCCACTCGGTACAAGTCTGTACGCTACATTAACCTGATTCGCCGAGTAAATTAACTGCAATCAGAGGGACTTTGGTCGGTCATTCTGCCATCGCGTTATAGACACGAACGACCGTTCTATCCGTTTCTGGAAGGCCTTTCAGAGACAAGGACGAAAGGAGGAGGATGTAACTATCGTTTTTGTCGCATGGCAAAGCTCCGCCGCTAACTGCTTTCATCCCTCTGATGAAAACAAGGCGAGAAAAAAACCTGACGCCGAGAATCTTCGTCCGGTTTGATATATTCTCTTCCTAATTTCTTAGATTACATGCTTGGACAATTTTTGGTAATATTGGATAAAATCCTTGATTTTAAAATTCTGTAGTTTCCATCACGTGTTAGATTAATTTCTTGTTTTCCAGGACATTTCTAAATTTCTTGTTTCAGGAAATCAGATTCGGATTATTCTCTTTTCCTTAGGGATGAAGAAGTCGCGATTTCGATCGATTGTCGTTCCGGTCCGTCCGTTTTGTGCAGGAAGAACAAATTTTCCATTCGCGTTTCCAAGTCACGAGACCACTTGGTGCAATCGGAGGGTCCTTGGATCCTGTCATTCTGAACCTCCAGGGAAGAGGGTGACTTGTTCCGATAAGTTTTGGGAAATGGACCTCGCGATAAGATTCATCATTTATAATTCGTCTCCATTCCCGGAAGGTTTCCCTTCTATCAAATAAAGGAAAAAGTAAAATTCTTTGCAGATGATCAAATTGATATTTTCGCTCATTACAAAAAGAGTTTCGAAGCTGCTTCATCTAGGATATATAAATTTCTTTTCAGGTATATAAATTCTTGTCTTCTCCCTTGAGCAAAAAAATTCTCGTTTCGAGGAAATTACATTTGACTCACGTAGACGCGTAAACGCGGTCGTCTTAGCATTTCTCATTACCCTCTCAGCACCAAAGCTCCCTGGTAGCTACTGGAGGTCTCAGGAGAATGAGATTCGTGTGCAATTAAAAAGCTAAGATTGATAAATGACGGCGAATTAATGCTCGGATGGAGGGAAGTTTGTGGGGAAAAGAGAGTCTGCCGTTTCATTTTTATGTGGCCTATGTGTATATAGACCCTTACATTTACTTTCGGAGGGTGATTGCGGGTAGCTTAATGGCGTTTGTATGCATGGAAACTAGTGTCAAAAGCGAGGGTGCGACTAGAACCTAAACGTATTTCTTTTAAGTTCAAGAACAAAAATATTCAAACACTTCTAACATAATATTTTCTGACTCTTATAAATTTGCATATTTTTTTTTGTTACAGGTGATGCGAGTAATGCGAGTATCGGTAGTGGTGAAGGTACGGGAGAGGAAGACGACGATTCGTCGGGCAAGAAGAACCAAAAGAAGAGGGGCATCTTCCCCAAGGTCGCGACAAACATCCTCAGGGCGTGGCTATTTCAACACCTAACGGTGAGTCTCTTTTTCTTGCACCGCTGACGTTTTCTGTCTACGGAAACGTCATTCTCGAGCACTGATTTTCGAACACCTCGTTCGTCGCTCAACACTCTAGCGAAAACTCGCGACCTGTAGTTGACTTGCGAGTCAGAGGTGATTTAAAACAAGTAGAAGGTTGAGAGATCAAGGTCGCTAAAGAGTTTACTTTTTTTTTCAAAATACAATACTTTTCTATTTATTTGGGGCAATGTTGAACCTAATTTTCTAATATGGAGATAAGGAGCGTCCCTTCGCTGACGCGTAATCGAATAATGATTCATGGGTAATCTGAGCCGCAAAAAGCGCAACGCGATTAAGGGTTCCTGCACGGTTGCGTAACGTAGATTTCGGGTGTGATCAGGTTACCTCGCGAGAGCGGTAATCATATTGCTGCTCGGTTAATGCCATTATCGCCCCATTCGAGGGGCTGGGGTGAGGTGACCGACCCCCTTACGAAACCATCCCTGCGTGCACTGTGAGCGCCTGAATTGGATATGACGTGGGCACACACTGTGGGTTCTTGCCTTTAATGCATGTGCATTGGCTACGTGGGAACTGCGTTCGATCGATTCCACTTCGGTTCCACTATATCCATTTGCTTCGATTTGGCCCGGAAGCTCCATAATTTCCAACTGTTTAAATTCTATTTAATAACTAAATGATTGGTCCCTATATTTGACTAAAAAAGCTTCTTACAGTAAAGATTCCAAAAGGCTACATCAGAAAAAAAGATAACTTAGTCAAAATTGCCTGATTTTCAATACAAATGTTGACTGATTTTCCTATTCTTGACTGATTTCCGATCTTAATATCAATTTCATAAACAAAAATCCAGAAATAATTTTCAGCCTCAGATGATAGGTTTCCAATTGTATCATAAAACGGCTAGTATTAAACTAATATCTCTACTAAAAGTCATTTTTTTGGACTGCCAAATACCATTTGAAGGTAAAAAACAGTCAAGATAAACTCACGTTATTCCTGCTTTTCTTTTGGCAGCAAGATTTACATTTTTTAAATTCCCATCTGAATCGGAGAATGCTATTTAGGGCTGAGGGAATCGTTTTTGCTGTCGCTGAGGAATTTCGATCCTGTCGAAGCATTTCGAATCGCGCCAAGAAATCCGTCGAGAAGCGCCAATAGTCGTCCCCAAGCGAAGGGCTCGCGCCAATCCGAGCTCGTATCGCATTGTCGGAGGAGAGAGAAACTAGAGGGGAAAAGATACAGAGAGATAGAAATAGAGAGTGGTTGAGAGAAGGGGTTGGGGGGTGGGTGACCTGACCGCATCTCCGAGCCGCCTCGGACAGCCAGATATAAATTAAATTAATTTGATGGAGGCGGAATCCTATCCTAGCGCATATTTGCCCGACCGCCACCATGTCGTACCTACTGGCACACCGGTTTGATTAAATTTCGTTCCTGCTACACGGATTCCACATTGCACATACGTTCATATGATACGGGACGCCGGCATATATTATAATTTCAGGATACTGCCAGATTACTGCATTAGTCTGATGCACCACGGAAATTTAAAAAACAAGTATATATTTTTTTACGGCATAGGCATGAAAAAGTCGCTTTTTGAAGCCTGTTTGCTGTCCGTAAAGTGACACTTTATACAGCAATCTTCACAACCTAAAAAGACCTTACTTATACTTTATAAAAGTAAAGAAACTTACTTATACTTTATCTTCACAATCATAAAAATTTCTATACAGAATTTCTGATGCGCAGTACAGAATGCGCATCTCAGAACTGCCTTAAAAAGTATTTTTAAGGCAGTGTTAAGTTAGCTCTATAAAGTACCACTTGACGGATAGCAAACAGGCTCCAAAAAAGCGACTTCTTTTCATACCTGTGCCGCAAAAAATACTGTATGGGGCGCACCTGTAATAGTATGTTACATTCCGAGCAATTCATATTATTTTTCATAGCAAATCTATTGAAAATTCGAGTTTTGATACCTGTAGAGCGGGTTGAAACTCGAAGTTTCAATAGAGGCGCGATGAAAAGTAAATATTCAGATTAGGATGATTTCGGCGCTCGCCTGTGGCTCGCCTCAGCCCTCCTCGGACTCGCGCTGAAACCTTCATCCTAGCCTAAAAACACTTACTTTACAGGCATGCCACAAATAAATACTATTAGATGGTTTTGGAAAACTTTATTATTTGGTAAGAGACGATAATTGTATCATGGAGTTGTACTCCAATAATTAGTAGACAAGTGTTCTGCAATTGTTGAATGTAAAATCGTTTTTACTAATTTTTAGAAATGGAATCTTCTTCGGAGTTCGTCCTTCGGACGTCTGCAGGGTCGTCATTTTGAAAGCTATCCTCCAGCAACCCTCGCAATTCCTCTACCCGTCCGACCAACCCCTGCGCGACCCTCCCCAAGTTTAATTAGACGGAAGGGAAGCATACATCATGGTCGACTCGGTACCTACCAGCGACCTTTCCCGACGTTCTAGTAAAGTTAACACTGAAATTCTGTACGTCTTTCCTTTTCTCCCAGTTGGTGAGAATTGGAAAACTTTGAACGAAATTTCAAAAATCGTTCTTGAAAATCTAGGAAACCTTAGAAAATTAATTTAATTAGTACCTTCAGTCGCTTTTAGTACCTTTAATTAAAGATTTGAAAAACGATCTTACCTAATATTTCCTGTGACTATTATCAAAGGAAAAACCACCCTTGGGTTATGTGTCTTAGAAGAAAACTGCAGATTCATTTCTGCGCAATAACAATTACCCCGCGGGCTGCAGCGCTTGGCGAGTAATAAACCAAACCGGGGAGGAGGGAAGAAAGATTGAAGATGGAGTCGACATATATAATCCATTTTAATTTACTCGGGAGATATATCCGTCTAGCTTGCAGTTTCCTCCGAGTTGCCTTAGACTCTTTCCTCTCTTCATTCCTTTTTTCCCTTTTTTCCATTCCATGTTTCCCCGGCTTCAAGACACCGTAGTCTTCTTGTATCAATTGAAACGTTCTACGAAATTACATTTGCTAGTTCTATACTTTATGCTATTCTCGCTTTACTACCTATCGGGTGACACAGACGAAACGGTTTTATGAGCTTGGAAATATAAAATTTGAATTTTGGCCCAGGAATTTCGTGCCATTCATGCCGAATGATTTATACACATTTTTCATCAAGTCAATTTATATAATAAAATAATTGAAAAAAGTCCCTCGAATGAAGATATGGAAAATTATTCAGTTGGGAATCACTGCTTGACGCGACCGCAAGACTGAGAACGGCCCTGGCCCGGATATCTTAAACAATTTGCATAGGCAATCATAGTGGCAGTTTTTTCGGTCATAAAGGGGCTTCCTCAGTGTGCCGCCGCCCCTGAAACTGTGCGGAGAACGTTTTATGCCGCCATAACCGTAGCATAGCATGGCCCACTTAGATCTGCTATCTCGCCACCAGCGGGAGGAAGAACCGGCTGACATCTATTGTCCCAACGAGGTACTTTTTCGGCAAACCGGAACATACATTTCTGGTACCAAGGATGCGTCCTTGAACCGCCAAGGTCACGTCTTTTTGTGCCGTGTTTCTCTGTGTCGCGAATGGGCCATTTGGACGAGTCTTCCGAAAGAGATACGGTCCTACCAACTCGCTTCGACAATTCTTGTTCTTCTGGCATTTCGCCCCGGAAGGCGACACGACACGCCCGTTGTCACCCTATCGGCTCTAAAAGACGTCGAGGAGAGACGTTTGCATACATCGACCGGCACTTTTCCGCACGAACAAATCCTCGAGGGCAACTGCCGTTGCTCGGGAAAGTCAATGGTTACCCCCACACTTCTTGCCGAGTTTTTTACCATTATCCCATCTTCTTCTTATAGGTGACTGTGAATTTTATTCGAAAGGTGTAACAAAGCCGCGAATGATTTTCGTATCTGCGTTAGAGTATCTTTAGCCACAATTTGTTTCGTAATTTTAATAACAGAACGTAATAATACCGGATTAATTTTTTTAAATTTTGCCCCTTTAGTCTTACGATAATGAGTGGGACACCCAAAATGGACAAGCCATCCTAACTCCCAAAATTACTTACTCCCCAACTTGTTTCCGTTTAAACAAATTTTAGGAGTAAGGATGGCTTGTCCACTTTGGGTGTCATACTTAAAGTTTAACAAAATTTTGTGAGTAAAGGCTGTCCACTTTGGACAGCACACTTAAAGTTTAACAAAATTTTGGGAGTAAGGATGGCTTTTCCACTTTGGAACTTGGATGTCCCACTCATTGTTGTAGGACTAAAGGGGCTAAATTAAGACTAATCCGCCATTCCTGCGATTTGTCAATTAAATTAACAAAGATGATAACTCGCAACCTACCCAAATGATAGAAACAAATTGTGGCTTTTTAAAGATAAACCCAAATACAATTATAACACCTATCGTAATGTGATTTTCAGGCCTCTGTAGCTCTTCGCAAGGCAATAGAATCACTCGTGTTAAAAGATACTCTAACGCAGATACGAAAATCTCTCATCGGATGATAGGCTTCAAGGTAGGACAACATTCTCCTAAAAACAGTTCTATGTCCAAGAAATGAGTGGGATGTGGAACGTTCCTACCTTAGGTTTAAACGTTTAGAATTTTTGCAAAGAGCCGACCAACATTCATATGACAAGTGAACAAACTGTTCTCTCTTCGTGGTCAAAGGCAGAATCGTTGTGTCTCTGGTTCTCTGTCTCTTTCTTTCATTCTCTCTGTCCGGCGAGGAAACGTTGCAGAGGTGATGGAGGGGTCAAGCCAGACGACGTAATTTCCTCTCCTGGGGCTCGCTAGCTGGCTCGGAGCGGCATTTCTGTGTTCTCTCGCTCTCGTCTCTCGTTCTGTCCCTCTTCCCTTCGCCGGCAACCTCGAACTTCCAACCTTCAACCTCCGCTGGTTGCCCCCGGGCACGGCAACCCTTCGCGCACAACATTGGCGCCGCCTTGCGCTCACATTTGAATATAATACACTTGGCCCCGTCCACTGCTCTTTCGTACCCTTCACTCATTCGCCTGTTCCTTCTTCGCTTTTACGCTGCTGGCTAGCGAAGAGTCAAGACCGAAGCGAACTGTAATTATGTTGATGTGCGTCCCATTGTGCGCAAACCGCTGAATGGCCGAAAAGCCTCCCACGCCCGCAAGATGAAGTCACCCATTCTTGTCTCCACAACTTGTAGTCTCACGTTTCATCCGCAAGATACTGGATTTTCATCTGCTTCTCTAACTAATTTATTGTAAAAAATATCCTCTTGGAAGCTTTTGTAGTCGGGGAAATTTATAGCTAGAAGAATGAAGGAGGGATTTGGGAAGTAGTCGATTGTGTTTCGCGATTGAAAAAGCGGTCCTTAAGAGCTGCGGTAGATAATTGCAAAAAGTGCACCGCTATCCGACGACACCGCTTCTGGAAATTATCCTGGTACCCCCATCTCTTCGCGAAAGAGAAGCGCGAGCCCAGGATTAGACTGTCGCCCTCGCGAGACAGCTTAAGCCCCCATTTTTGCGAAATTTATCGCCTTTAATCCCTCAACCCTGCGGCAATGGCCGCCTCCCTGTACCTTCCTCTCGCATCCTCTTTCACTCGCTTGTCGATATATTAAAAAGGAAAAAGACCATCGTCAGGTTTTCAGCACCTAACACAATTTCCACGATTTTTTCACTCCAAGAGAATTTTTTCCTCATCAGAATTTTTTTCAGGATCAGTCCCTTCTAAAGGATTCCTTGAAGCTCTCACATTTTCGTCCTGATCACCGTCACTCACTCGCTATTCATTTTCTCTTCTCGTCGAGTAATCCTCGCTGGATTTAAAACATTCGTATCTTGAATATGCATTCGTAGGTTTAAATCGCGACCGGTTCAGCTGGATCTGCAAAAGAGGGGCAGAAAGGAGAAGAGGAGAGAGAGTCGAGAGATCAGTCCGGTATTAACTCGGCCACTCTTTAGCCTCACTGGTCCTCTACTTGTCACTCGCCATAATCCCGTGTTCGTCCCAAGAGATTCCTGGTTTATCTTCCTACCACGCACTGCCGATCCTTCCGTTCTTCATTGGTCAATCCCTTTTGAGTTCTGCTCCAAAAAAAATATTCATTAGTCCAGGGGTCGGCACAATTGGCAAGTGCTAACTTCCACGACAAGTGTTTGACTGTCCAATTTTTTTCGTCAATTTTTTCCTGCTATTTCCAAGAAATTTCCAAAGGGTTACCCTTTTACGCCTTTATGGTCAACCCGCTCGCCTATTGTCGCCAGTGAAAATTTGTGGGGGTGTTCTTCGAGCTACAGTTGACCTAGACATGCTGACTGCCCATGGGCAGTCACGGGAGTCAATAAGTACTGCCTGGAGGGTTTCAAGAAGTCTTTTAGGCTAATGATTTCAAGAAGGATTTCAAGAAGTCTCCAGGGACTACAATAAGTAGTCCCTGGAGGATTTCAAGAAGTCTTTTTTTAGGCTAATGATTTCAAGAGGTCTTTTAGGCTAATGATTAGCCTAAACGACTTCTTGAAATCCTCTAGGGATTACTTTACTTGTGTCCATCTACTGATGCTGTGACAACTCATCTTTTTCTTGCCAGTATCATAACAAACCAAAAGTTCATTCATTCCCTTATCAAAAGATGTAAAGTCAGGAGAATTTTCTTAAAGCTGAAAGTGTTCTCTATAGTTTAAGGTCCGAAGCTCTCCGGTGTAAACGATCGCTCGATACAGAACACGACGTATCGATTACATCGCCATGTAACCCCACCTCTGTCCGGCTGGTCACCGGTTGGAATCACCCCTGCAAAATAAAACGGGGAAGCTTGGTCCCTCGGAGTTGGTGTCACTTCACCATTGCCACCACTACTAGCGTCAGTATATCCCATGGTGCCATTCCCAAATCTCCCAGCGACCACTGTGAAAGTGCTTAATGTATTGTGAATAATATAATCCGCGAGTCACTCCTGCGTCCCACTGGCTCCCCTGTGTTACACATTACGAGAGCAGGGCGCATCAAGTATTGATGCCACTTCGTTGACCATTCACATACACTTAGGGAAGATGCTACATTTACAAACAAGCACACAAATAGACACACATACTTGTGCAGATAAATGCACATGTATACATGAACCCACAGGAGATATCTAATGTCCGGATGGTATACGGCACCTAGATGTCCTGCACTTTCCTTAATGGGGTGCCACCGATATCCCAACTCCCACCCTCATCCCAGAGTAAGGAACTCGACGTAGAATCCAAGGATTACACGTACGTCCTCTCATCTTTGTACCCTTGTCTCAGTAGATGTCTACTAGGAATTTATAAGCTTACCAGGAATTGCGGCAACACACCTTAATGGGATTGGTGTTCGCGGAACGATCATTAACGTCGAGGTTGCTACGTGAGGACTCTAATAACGTCTTGTCTCAACCGCCTACTGGTCTTCGATCTTTTTGATCCCGCTCTCTATTTACGAATAGCAGCAAGAAGATAATCCCGCCCGGTTTTTATCCCGCTGATTCCGACAAGTGTGACATCATGTCCATTTCTGCTTCGCTGGAAAGCGAGGCTTTCTTGTTTCTTATCCTCAAGCGTTTCTTAATTTCTTCCTTTGTGATTCAGGAATCTGCCCAGATAGCAGATGTTTGAAAAATACCAGGAAAGTTTGTTAGCACATTGTAAGCAAATATTGCTGGCACTATGCAAGTAAACTTTTTCAGTATTGTGCAAGGAAACATTGCCAGCACAATGCAAGAAAATATTTCCAGTAAGCAAGCACTGTGCTAGCAAACGATGTCAAAACTATGTATGCGAACTTATTTAGTTTTTCTAGTTTCGACCTTTTATAGATTCAAGAATTAACCAATAAATAGCTTCAAATGGTTAATGATAAAAGAAATCAGCATTCAATTAAAATAAATATGTAGCCGCGTTACCATTATCCTCAGTAAGGAGTGGGCAGGCCCGTTTCCCTAAGCATCCAATTAAAATAAATATATTAGAGTCAAAATCTGGTAACGTTTCGGTCAAGTATAGACCCTCTTCAAGTCTCTCGTAATTATTTACGAGAGACTATTGACTATTTACCTTATCTAAAACAACATTAAAATTGAAACAATATAATAAAGTCAAACAATGTGTGTGAAAATTGCTAATATAAACAGTGGAAATCTCCAATAAATATATCAAAGGTATCAAAAATATCAAATATATCAACAGATTAAAATCACCTAATGTGTATATCACATAAAATCAATCGAACATAAATCGTGAATGTTGTAGTATAGTAATGTTGTGAAAATAATGTTGTATAAATCGTGAATAGATCAGAATAACAATCGGAATAAATTAAACATCAATCGTTACAAAAAAAAACGGGTGAAGAAACATTACTAAAAAGACTCTCCGACTAGTCTGAAAAATTATTGAATTAATTAAACTGTGATAAAGTATCAAGATAATGTACAAAAGATTATGTCACATTCAAATAAAGATTTAATTTTGACAGTAACTTACCATTTTACCGAGCAAATGACAAGCAGTCATTGCTTGTACCTTTAGCTGTTTGGGTCTTTAAAAGATGAAGACAGCGGTTCAGGGGTATAATAATCGTCGACCCTAGTTATTATTCCAGATATTTTCCATCCGAGGGTTAGGCGGTCACCACAGCACCATTTTCCAAACGATCAAGACCCATGAAATCGCTGTAGCTAATCTGCGGCACAACCTTTGCATATGTATGGAGAATTCTCGCGCGTCCATTACGGCTTAGACTTTAAGGTCCTAAGGGCGCTAATGTCCCGGCGGACATACTCTGCATGCGTAATTGGATTAATTTAAAGGGTAACGACGTACCTTCGTGGCCGTTTGTATCACCTCTTCCTCCATATTTTTTCTCTCTCTGTCCTCTTTCTTTTTTCCTTCCCTCGGCCTCTTTACTATGCCAGCGTTACACGAGCAAGTAGGTCCCTGACAGCTAAGAGAAACGGGCCTGCCCACTCCTTCCTGAGGATAATGGTAACGCGGCTACTCATTCGTATTCCTGGAAAGGGTTCCTGGCGATCCTCCTGAATTTATTCAGTTGAGTATTCACAGAGGAATCGTTGACATTTCCGCTCCTGGACCCACGGCCAGAAAACTGAGTCACTCGCTTGGTAGAGCCAGAAAATTTGTTGCGCAATCGTTAGGAACAGATTGCAAATTATTAGATGATGTTTGCTGATTTATTTTTAGCTTTCTGGATTAGGGGAGATCGATTCTTTGAGAGGATTGGGTAAAATTATTGGGTAATCAGTGGAAGGGGATTGAAATAGTGAGTAGTTTTAAATAGTGAATAGTTTGAAATAGTGAAGAGTTTGAAATAGTGAAGAGTTTGAAATAGTGAATAATTTGAAATAGTGAATAGTTTTTGAAATCATGAGTTAATAGTTAATATATATTGAATTGTGACATGTTGGAAGACATGTATTTTTCATTGACCCTCTATATGAAATCGTTGATAATATTTACAACTAAGTAGATCTTAAGAAGTAGACCCCATAGCCAATGAAATATTATCGAGTTAATATATAGTTAATATATTTAATATATAGTTAATATATAGTTAATATATAGTTAATATATAGTTAATAGTTAATTATTAATAGTTTCCATCTCCTTCGAGATGGAAATATCCGAAAACATGACGCTAGCAACTTAAAGCTACCCACGAATGCAAATTCATGCCATCCTCTGATTCTACATTTCAGCACTCGACTCCCTATATCAATGAGGTGCTACACGACTGTGTTAGCATGCACTTCCTATTTCCTTCGTTACTTTAGCATACGATTCTAAGAGGGCGACCTGCTTACTAATGAAGCGATTCCCGGCTGTTCCTTCCAGGAGACCTTAGATCTAACCTCCTTTTTTTAAATCGAACTTCCGCATTGGTTATTTCCTGCTTTCCAAAGTGGTGAAGGAAGTAGAAGTTATCGGTTCTTTGCAAATTTAGCAAATTCACTCTTTAATTTTTTTTTTAAATTTACCCTTTAAAATTTTTTTCCAACATTTAAATTTCACCCTCAAGAACATTTCTGTCATCCGGAGTAAATATGGATCACGGAAGTAAGTATAGAATTCTGTGGAAAATTTTCTCTTCCCAAAGGAATTATTTCATTAGAGTTATAAGGCTGAAATTTTGATCCACATTTGTCCCGAAATGATTTATATTTACCCCGGTTGACGACACAGTTTTGCTATGTAGATTGTGATGTGATTTTCACATAACACTTTTGTGAACTCAGCTTCCGGGAATTATTTATTGGAGATTGAATTCGCAATATTAAGGGACCATCTCAGTGTGACGGCTGAAAAAATGGCCAATTTTCATGATTTTTTTCAATGAATAAGATGAATAATCGGTCCGAATTTTTTTCATTTATTAGTAGCAATTATCCTTTATACAAAATAATTTTCATAATGTAAATTTTTATCTTTTTGAGTAAAAAAATGACGAAGAAGTCAATGTAAAAAAGTTTCCATCCTCACCATTTTATATGGAAGAAATATAAAACAAAATAATGTTCTAAGAGGCCTCCTTTAAAAAACGTCACTCGATTGTGTAAATTCCCGGTACCTTAAAAATGGCCTGAAACAAAAAATCAAAGGTGATTATTATTCTGTATGAATTTCGCTATCGTACTGTGGAGAATTTTTTTTCCGATAAAAATTAACAAAATGGTGTCCATTTGAAATTTTGATGTAAAATTTCAACAAATTTTCCAGGAGATTTTTGTTTATAACAAATGAAATTTTTTAAATTAAAAAAAGCTTCCATAGCACCATAGAGAATGACTTTGAGAATAACGTGTAAAAATTTGAGAATGATTGCTTGAAAACTCTGGTTGTAGGAGTTTCCACCATTTTGAAAAAAGGTGTTTCGAGAAAAACGAGTTTAAAGTTTCGAATACGATAATTTATGAAATATGGACTTACGATTAATCGGCGATGCCAGCTCCATGCAATATCCCTTTTGCTTCTCGATTTTTTTTCTTTTTTTTTATAAAAAACTTTGACATTTTCCGCAAATTCTCTGAAATTTTCAGAGTGGGATTTTTTCGTTTTCTATTTTTATTTTTCAATTGAAAAAATTTTTTAAGTCAGCTTATTTTTCATAAAACTACTCTGAAAATTTTTTAGAATGTACAGGGAACCTTAAAATTTGGAAAATAACAATAATTTTTCGTAGAAAATGTTGATATATGTCTTTAGGGTCGTACGAAATTTATTATTGAGGGTCAATACAATCTCCCCACCGATTATTAATAATAATAATAATAATAATAATAATAATTAAAAGTGGTAGTCATCGGAAAATTTCAATTTTTTTCGAAAAAGTCAGAAAAAAATAGAAGATAACCCTGAATAATTTTTCTGTACTTTTTTTCGAAAACTACATTTAAAAACAAAGAAAATGAAAAAAAGTTATGATTTGGCCTATTTCTGACTAAACCATAAGCTTTTAAAAATTTTGAAGCAGTTAATTTGGGATGAAATTTGTTTACATTTTTTTTAATAAGTCGCTTTTTTTTGTTTACATATCCGAAAAAAAGTTTATTAAATAATTTTATTCGAGATGGCGAGATTTTTATAGAGTTTGTCAATTTTCCTATAGATGGCGCTTTCATAATTTCATTTTTAACTCATAGAAATGCAGATCTGTGACACACGGATGTCACAAGTTAGAAGTTCTCAAACAATAACTTCCCAATTTTCAAAAATTTTCAATTTTCAAAGTGGAAAGTTGAAAAGAGCAGTTAATTTGATAACTTTATGCAAATTATGATTAAATATAATTTTCAATAAATATTTGTGATAAAAAAACAGATTTTTCAAAAGTAATTATCAGTAATTAGTCGTAAAAATACAGCTTAGTGTAAGAAAGAAAAAAAACATTTTCTTTCTAGATATTTAGAGTATATAAATTATTTAAACGTGTAAAGAAATAAAGTTATATTGTATTTATATCTACTGTGCATAAAATTATTTAATAAACTTATGTTTTTTGGGTATGTAAACAAAAAAGCGACGTATTAAAAAAAAATTCAAACGAATATTATCCCAAATTAACTGCTTCAAAAATTTTAAAAGCTTATGGTTTAGTCAGAAATAGGCCAAATCATAACTCCTTTTTTCATTTTCTTTGTTTTTAAATGTAGGTTTCGAAAAAAGAAACAAAAAAATATTAAGGCCATCTTCTATTTTTTTCCTGACTTTTTCGAACAAAATTGAAATTTATCCGATGACTACCACTTTTAATTATTATTATTATTATTATTATTATTATTTTCCAAATTTTAAGGTTCTCTGTAAATTCTAAAAAATTTTCAAAGTAGTGTTATGAAAAATAAGCTGTTAAATTTTTTTTCAATTGAAAAAGAAAAATAGAAAACAAAAAAATCCCACTGAAAATTTCAGAGAATTTGCGGAAAATGTCAAAGTTTTTTAAATAAAAAACAGAAAAAAAAATAAAAAATGACAATCATCTCGAAATTTCCCTTTTTTTACCGAAAATTAAAAAAGAACGTTGAAAATGAATCTGTATAATTTTTATAAATTTTTTTCTGAAAAGTGCATTTAAAGAAGTCAATGTAAAAACAGTTTCCATCCCTACCATCTGATATGGAAGAAATATAAAATCAAAAATTTTGAAAAAAAGTCCCGATAAGTCAATTTTTGAAAAAGTTACGGCCATTTGAAAAAAGCCATTTTTTTGAAAAACCCATAACTTTTTTTGGTATAGGTAAAAAAATTTGAAAAAATTCTGAAAAATGTTTTCGATAGGGTAGAAAACGAAAGAGGTCGGGGTCAAAAGTGGTCGATTTGACATGGAATGCCCCATATATATTTTATATATATATATATATATAATATACATAACATTAAAAATTCGGTCTATTTCTTTCCTGTTGTTGATCCTTTTAAAAAAGTTCTCATCCCTGAGTAAAATTAACCTACAAATTTGTTATCCCTCGCGGATAATTGGCGCCCGATATTTTGGTCTCTGAATTGATTTGTATTTTATCTGATTGATAGAATTTTGTGCCATTTATAGTGACAAGTTTCTGGCCGATCTTGTTCACAAGATTAAAAATTCAAGAACTCGAGAAAGATAGGAGTTTGTTTCGTTTCAGTTTAGAAACGCTTGGGTCTTTAATTTTGAGATGTTGGAGGCTTTTTGCATTAGATGAATAATTTTATTTATCTCTTAGCGACCCGAGGATCGAGATATGTGGTTTGGTAGCGATGATCAAAGACAGGGGGATAATTTATTAATGTATAGGTTGTACGCAGAGACAGGATTACTTGACCGGCGAATCTCCGGTGAGCATTTAATAGTCTCTTGAGGGGCAGCATCCCCAGTAAACAGTGATACCACCTTAGAGGAAACATTCGCACGCAAACACACACGTTCGATTGAACGCCAGAGGCGAGGTTGCTCTAAAACGTGGAACAGTTTGCTGGATAAATATTTTATGCTCGTCCCGTTAAATGTTTCAAATCGAGTACCATCCCTCCGGTCATGGCTTTTTAAACCGATATTTATATTTCATGAAACTGTCCAGCATCCTATTTTATATTTAAGTCGAGATTAAAAGTATTTATATACTTTTCAGATAAGCTCCAATTTTGACAGCGAAAAAGGAACGTTTTGCATCTTTAATTTCGCGGTTTAATCTTAATTTTGTGACGACTTCACTTTTGATACAATATATGTCGCGAAATCGAGAGTTGATATTTGTGAGATTTTTTTTGTTTTGTTTAGTACTTTGGCCGATTTACGAACAGTGCTTCGACTTATCGGCTATATCACTTTAAGAAATTAAGGAAGACCTTACTTTCTTATCTGTCCACACCTTCCCCGTCAGCGCTAAGTGAATTCGCGAGAGATAATCTGTCGTGGCTGCTCCTCGGAATGCTCAAGTATCTTTCAGCGTACCGTCGTTAAATACAAAGGGACAGTACTCGGAAATTATCGAAAATGTACGAAAGTGCACTTTACCTCGTTAGCGTGAGAGCTGGAGAATTGGGAATGTAATGAATACTGCAGTTTTTGAAATGAGAAGCTGTTGCTAATCTTGCAAATAATTTATCAGTATTTCAGCTTTTTTATTTCTTTATTTAAATTAAAGGAAATTTAAAGGACACTTGAAAAATACAGTTTGCATAAAGTGAGTATAAAAATATAAAGTATAAAGTATCATTGAAATGATCATGTGGTACTGGAAGGATGTTGAAACAGTTGACAAAATTGGAATTCGATTCTCTTTCAATTAAAAAAAAAAAAAGAACATAGTGATGCGCGTATATAATCACTTGCAGCATCGTAATTGCAATCTTGCTGTAGTCTGCACGTTGTGTGATTATGCATCGCGAAATTAAAACCGGCCACGGCACCTTAATTAAATTTATCCGCTTTAAAGCGCCGATAACAAGCCTCACCGGCTTCGACGGCGGCGGCAGGTTATGCCGATTGTTTTTAAATATGGAATTGGATTTACGGGCTGGATTGCACAGGTAGCACCGTTGTTAATTAAGCTCGTTTAAAAAGTAGCAAAAAAACCCAGCGCAAACATAAAATAAGAAGAAAATTTACAGGGCTTATCGAATCTGCGAATTATTAACATTCGATCGAACTGCTCTAAATTAATATACAAACAAGATAGTGATTTATCGAATGTTTTTTATTAATCCGGATCATACACTTGTTTCTTTATTATCATGAGCTTTCAGATTGAAACCTCGTGATGGATGAAAAATTAATTAATTCCAAATATACGTCGGGTTAATTAATCGAGGGTATATTATAGATTTGTAAAAGCGGCCTATATGACTATAGATGTGTATGTGGGACATAAATTATGGAATTGTCGACATCTGTGACTCGCCGAGCGAAAGCCGCACCGTATGCTCACGATGTCATTAGTTTCTTCCAGCCTCCGTCCCTCCTCCCTTTTTCTATCTTTTTCCCTTTTCTTTTTCTTCGTCCGCTCGTCCTGGATGACTTACGAGGGAAAAGAGGTGGAAGAGTTTAAGAGCATAAGTGGCGCGAGTGCGATTTTTGCGGTACTTACCGCCCGTCAGTTGGGTACATGGTCGTGATTGGTCGGTTAACGAAGCGAGAAGGCGAACGTACCTTGCCGATTCGCCACGCGTGTCGCATCCCCGATCGGCGTGTCCGGATATCGGATCGAGTGGCCGCTCTCAATCGCCATTACCGGCGATTAGAGGCGATCCTCGTCACGCCGCCGGGAATACCGGCTTCGCCTGTGGCTTCCACTGCCAACTCGATCTTGCGATAAATTTCTTTTTCTACTGCGCTTTATCCTCATTACAATCGGCCGAAAAAATTTTTGTTTTTGAATCAGGAATGGAAAAAATCTTTTTTATCACACCTCTATTATAAGTGATCTCAGGGACTGTGAACGAACCCTAAAATAATATTTTCTTAGGTGGTCTTAAAAAATGTGTGATACACAGCTTCTGAGCGGCACTTTTTAGGCCGAGGGTCGTTCGTCTTGGACACTAGGCCGAAAAAGTGCCGAAAGTGTGCCGAAAAAGTGTATCACACATACTATTTTATCAAAACCTCAACCTGAGTAAATATTTTATAGCCTAAGCTGAGAAATACTGTTTTAGGGCTTGTTCAGAGACCCTAAGATCTCACTTATAATGGAGGTGTGATAAAATAGTTATTTGTGACACAAGGACCCTAAGCGGCATTTTTTCGGCCGAGGGTTCAAGTTGCAGTACGAGCCGAGACGATCGGCGAGAACTGCAACTTGGACACTCGGCCGAAAACTGCCACTTTGGTTCCTTGTGTCACAAGTAACTATGCACAAAAAAGCTCTCCATGATTTTCGGCAGATTTTTCAATTTCATTTTGATTATTCCAGCAGTAAATATGATTCCTATCTTGAAATGCATCTAAGATACACCGACGCGAATAAATTTTGTCTTCAATTTATATACACATTCCTGGGCCTACTTTTTACTTTACTGTTGATACTAATCTCAAAAGTCAGTTTATCTCCCGACGATAATACGATTAATGCTACTTGACGTAGCTATCCTCGATCGCTTGATCTCGCCTTCTCGAGACCGAGGCGTGAGATCGATCTGCACTCACGATCTCTCCTGAGATTCTTCACCTTTAATTCGCTATCGATCGCTATCCTTAACCTTTTCTAGAACCTCGTAATTTACTAAACTCAAATTCCCACTTTTGAATCTTTCCAATAATCTTCTCAATAATATTTCCAACTCCTAATATCTTATGACGAAAAGGTATCAAGTCTTTTATCCTAGCATTTAGGTATTCCAGTTTCATTCCATTTGGACCAAGCAGTATCCCAATGGCCCAGTACTTTGCTACGAATCGCCACTTATCCACAATTTTATTTCTGTGCTTAGGTAGAAAGGAATTGTACTCGTTGAGAATTCCATGTGAGTCTCGCTCGGTCGCCAAAAACGGTCCACGTCCTTGAGAAACGGCCCTCGGGTGACTTGGTTTCGCTTCAGTGTTGGGAAACCAACCCAGAAGAGACTTCAATTGCGAGAAGAGAGCATCTCTGGTGCTGTGTCTCTCTTGTTCTCATCGCTTTTCCCTCTCGGGCTCTTTCACGAAGACGACCCAACCATCCTTTAATTCAGGCTGACAGGTGAACCCCGGCCCACTTCCCCGCGGCTATCCCTCGGGGTAAGATAGATCCGTTCCCGGGATTTCCTACGGGATCCACCGGATCTTATATCACGGACGGCCATCTCTATATAAGCAATCCCGCCTCCTATGAAAACCTCCCAATGTGCCGGGTGCGAATGTAATGGACATCCGACGCCTTTCCTCTGACTTCTCCGGACTTTAAGGGGAAAAATTGCATCTTCTTTCTTTACTTTAGTAATTCCAGTTGAAGAAAGAATTATAATTCGTATCTTTCTTTCTTCTTTCCCAGCATCCTAAATAATTATTTAGGATGCTGGGGAATAGTTTTGCCTCATGATCTGTAAGTAGTTTCAGTCTATAATTCGAGACCTGCCAGCGAGTCATTTTTAGTCACTTTTTCTGAATTTGGTCACTTTTTCAACTTTTTAAAAAACTTTAGTCACTTTTCTCACTTTTTTTTTGTTGAAAATAGAAATAATTTTTTTTCAATTTCGTTTTCTGATGAAACTTATTGCCATGATGAAATGTGACTGTCACATTTTAAATGTTTATCCTATTCCACTTTTTTTACATATTTTTCCCCTATTATTGACCGAATCCATTTCAAATCATGCAGACCGGCGCACAGTGGTTCAGAATTGGATTTTTGCGGAAAAAATCAGTCTACAGATCACAATTTTTATCAGATTTAGACGTTATTTTTTTAGAATTGTAACGGAATAGATTCCCCAGCAATCCCTCAAGGTTTTTGATTTTTTGCTTTTGCAAAATTCTATGCAAACAACAAAGGTAGAAAAAATGTTATTTTCAGAAAAATCATTATATTAACCTGGCAAAAATAGTTTGTGTAGACTGAATATCAAGTAAAATTAATGAATTTGCAATTTAAGTACGTAAATAATCGATTTGATAAGTAACTTACTTATTATAAAAAAATTTTATAAACAATTACTTTAATGTGCCATTTTTGCATAAGTAAATTTGTTTCTTCTCTATAATTGCTAAACTTCATTATGAAAGTTTCATCTTGTAACAAAAAGTTGACAAAAATGAAGAATTGTTATTATTATAAACAAAATCTATAAACATATACTCGAATTTAACATTTTCACGTGGAAAAAAACTATTTTATATATTAAAATTACTGATATATGTTATCGAAGTGTTAGCTAGTAACAAAACATTGTCAAAAATGAAGAATTCGAGTATTCGAGTGTTCGTTTAAAACATTTGTTATAAACAAATGTTTTAAACGAATACTTGTTTATAACAAATGTTTTAAATGAATACTCGAAACTGAAATTTCCAACAGAAAAAAGTATTTTCTCGCATAGATTACTGAGATTTGTTATGAAAGTGTCAGCCAGTAGCAAAACATTGTGAAAAAAAAGAATTGTTATTGTTATAAACAAATACTCGAAATTAACAATTTAAAACAGAAAAAAGTATTCTTTGGCTTAAAATTACTGAGATAAGTTATGAAAGTGTCAGCCGCTAAAAAATATTGTCAAGAATTAAGAATTGTTATTTTTATAAACAACTTTTATTAATAAATACTCAAATTTTACATTTTTAAACAGAAAAAAAGTATTTTCTGGATAAAAATTACTGATGTTTGTTATGAAAGTTATGAAACAAAACATTGTCAAGAATTAAGAATTGTTATTGCGATAAACAAATTTATAAATAAACGTTTAATTTACATATACTCTTCTTTAAGGTCAGCGATTTCTCTGATCAATCCTGATTGAAATTTTCTGATTTATTTTCAACGACGAAAATGAATCGACAAAATATTTTCTTCGCTACTAAAAACTGCATTTGTTCATGATATTTTTATAACCATACGTTTTGTCATGAAACAAAGTAGATCGTAATAGATATACAAAATAAAGAACACTTTTTTAACGAAATGCAGTAATTTTAAGCCAAAAAATTCTTTTTCTGCTTGAAAATGTCAAATTTGAGTATATTTTCATAAAATTTGTTTATAAGAACAATCATTATTAATTGTTGACATTGTTTTGTTACTAGCTGATACTTTCTTAACAAATATCAGTAATTTTAAGTCAGAAAATACTTTTTTTCCATTTGAAAATGTTAAATTCCAGGTATATCTTTATAAAATTTGTTTATAACAATAACAGTTCCTAATTTTTGTCAATGTTTTGTTACTGGCTGACACTTTCATAACAAATCTCAGTAATTTTAAGTCAGAAATTTCTTCTTCTGCTTGAAATGTCAAATTTGAGTATTTTTTCATAAAATTTGTTTATAAGCATAACAATTATAAATCTTTGACAATGTCTTGTTACTAGTTGCCACTTTCATGACAAATCGCAGTAATTTTAAGTCAAAAAATACTTTTCTTCTATTTGAAAATGTTAAAAGTATATGTTTACAACATTTGTTTATAACAGTAACAATTCCTAATTTTTGTCAATGTTTTGTTACTAGATATGACACTTTCATAATAAATTTTAGCAATTAGAGTGAAGAAAAAAATTTTTTCTGTGCTAAGACAGCACGTTAAAGTAATTGTTTATAAAATTTGTTTAGAACAATTAAGTTACTCACCAAATCGATTATTTACGTACTTTAATTGCAAATACATTGATTTTATTTGATATTCAGTCTACACAAATTATTTTTCCCCGGCTAAAATAATGATTTTTCTGAAAACAACATTTTTTCTTCTTTTGTTGTTTACATAGAATTTTGCAAAACCAAAAAATCAAAAATCGGTCTTGCCATTTTAGCTTTGCTATTTTAGCAATTTTTGAGATATTAAGATTTTTCTTGTTTCAGTTTATAAAGTTTTTTACACTCTTTCAAGATTCAGAAAAAAAGTTAAAAAATAATAAAAAATGGCACAGTATTTCGATTTTTGAAAAAAAAAAACAAAAAAAGTTTTTCTCAAAAACTCCACCTTTCTTGTCTCTGAAATTTTTAGGTATAATAGGTACTAATATAGTCTACTTTCCATAAATTTTCCATTTGGTATTTTTTTGTTTTTCGGGAGAAAAAAATTAATTTAGATTTTTTTTAAAACCTTGCCATTTTTACATTTTTTGAGATTTTAAGGTTTTTCTTTTCGAGTTTGTCAAGTTTGTCAAGTTTGTCAAGTTTTTTTCACTCTTTGGAAACCGATGAGAAAAACAAAGAAAGAATAAAGAATGCTAAAGCTATTTTGAAAAGTTTATAAAAAGGTTTTGATAAAATTTCGTGTTTTAATTTCTCGAAAAATGAAACTAGCTTTATCATTTTTCATTCTTTTTTGGTTTTTCTTATCGGTTTCCAAAGAGTGAAAAAACGTTGACAAACTAGAACAAGAAAAACCTTAAAATCTTAAAAATTACAAATGAAAAAAAATCCAAATTAATTTTTTTCTCCCAAAACACAAAAAAAATACAAAATGGGAAATTTATGGTAAGTAGACTATATTAGTACCTATTATTCCTAAAAATTTCAGAGAAAAAAAGGTGGCGTTTTTGAAAAAAACTAGTTTTTATTTGTTTCAAAAAATCGAAATAACTTTACCATTTTTTGTTATTTTTTAACTTTTGTTGTGGATTTTAAAAGAGTGTAAAAAACTATATAAACTCAAATGAGAACTTTAATATCTCAAAAATTGCAAAAATGGCAAGGTTTTTAAAGTAAAATTTCCAAAAAAACTTATTTTATCCTTAAAATTTTAAAATATTCGTAAAAATGTAAAATGTCGCTATTTTAATTTTTAAAAATATGCATATTTTTATTTTTCAAACACAAAAACATATTTCATTGTCAAGCCAATCCTGAACATGTCACCCGCCGACCTGAATGATTTGAAATGGATTCGGTCTAACCCAGTAAAACGGTGATCTTCATTTTCACTCCGAATTCTTCTCAAGTTGAGTTGCAAAAAATGAGACTTAGAAAAAAATGAAATCAAAATGAAAATTTCCATTGTTTTAAATTCAAAATGAGATGCATCAAAATTGGCACCAAAATTGACAACAAAATTATTTTCTGTAAATTCTCAAACTACCCTAAAATCTTTTTGAGAATTTTATTTCCTTTTCCTCTTTTTTATTCAAAGTTCCAATTAATTTTCCAAGAATTACGAGAAACGGAAATTGATGATTTCAGAAGAATTGCAAAAAATGGAAATTTATCATTTCAGAAGAATTACGAGAAATGGATATTTATGATTTTAGAAGACTTTGGAAGAATCAGGAAGCTTCTGTAAAATTAAAAAAAAAAGGATTTTAGTAGTATTTTAGAAGATTCTAAAAGATTCACTTTTTCAACTTTTTTTAAATCTCGAACGTCGCTGGCAGGCCTATAATGCTGATGAAACTAGATTTTCATAAAAATCAGACATTGATGCAATCTCACTTAAGAACAGAATTAAGTTTTGATAAAATCACTAAAAGTATTCTGAAAGGAAGAACAGTATTGAGCCATGAAAATAAATTTCATTGGTCTATCTTTTCGCGAATGGGGTGGTCTGAAAGTGGAAGTCTCACACTCGTAATGCGCCCACATCAATGAATTCTTTTACGAGCTCCTTAAATGTGCGAGACATAATACTTACTTGCATAGTTACGCAGCAAAATGCGTACTTTCCTTACCGAATGGGGTATTCCGAAAAAAAGTTGGCAGTAAGGCGAGTCGAAACGACACCCTCGATTATGCTTCTTACGGTTTAAACGATTTAATGGCAAATCTCGAAGGATTTTCAAAGCAACTTGCCTTTAAACACAGAACATTTTTATACCGCTTAAATATCAATAGCAATCATTTTTCTTTAACAAATATCCTATAATCGTCTCCCTAATGGCTTGCTGCAGTAACAGTTGGAAGTAATGTAATTAGAGATCAATGAAATTTTAATTTGACTTTAATACTCTTCTTTCGTGATTTATTTGCAAGTTTACTCCTACGTTAAATTTAACGATTGACTTCGATCTCCCGTCATCACGAATTCCCACATTGCCGGTGACGTGAATATGCTTTAATTATGCAAACGAGTTACCTGAGTTCGATGCTTTAGTACTGATTTTCAAATGGAAAAGTTTTTTTGGAGAGCTCTGGATTTATAGACCTTTGAACTTGTTCTCGACAAGTTTTTTTCTGAATTTCGCGATTACATTTTTTCCCCAAGGATTAATTACGTCAATATGTTTACTCTTGAAACATTTACATTAATTTTAATGTACTTGTAAGTAGTTTCCACTTACGTAAATGAAATTGATTTAGAGTCTCCATTAATTTTAATGTCCATTAAAGCAGATTTGTTTTTATTCGAAACACAATTTTCTTCCTTATCTTACTTATAAAACGAGATATAATTATATACTTGTATACCAGACATTGCATTTTAAATATTTAGACTTTACAAGTTATAATAAAAGTATAATAAATAGAAAAAATTTCTGGTTTTTCAAAGACGTTCATCAATTACGTTCAGACAAGTTTTTAATTACGTTTTTTTTTACGTTTTTAATCTCTCGTTGCGACAATGTGTCATAAAATTCTATACAAAGTTGCTCAAGAAACGATATCGAAGACGGTCGACTTCAAGGGGTTCTGTAAACTAATCCAGTGCTCTCGTTGACTGTATTATATTTTACACCGTGTCAGATTACCGACATGTCCCAACATGAGAATCTTGGTAGACAGTCTCGTGATTTGGTCCTGTGATGTTCTCATTCTCCTCTCAAAACTTTACTTAATTTCCTGAAATCAAGACTCATTGAAAACATCACATATCTGACAGCAATCTTTAATTAGGATTAATGTAATTAATTGGACTTCTTTGGAGATTTGCAAATTGAAAACTAATTTTAAATATGATTTATCTTTGAATTAAATTTACCTATCTTAAGCAAAGTAATTTAATTAAAGTCAATGAATCTTTTGGGATTCAGTTTTTTGTGTCTTGAATTTTCAATCGTCGAATCATCAACAGCGGACAGGGCAAACTTTTTTGTCACGGCATAGTGATAGGCCCTAGCGACATTCCACTGTCGCTTGTGGTGAGAATGAGCGACTGCACGTTTTGCCATAGAAAACATTCATGGATCGCGCCGAACTCATCAACGCCTTGAGGATCTCCGAAAACCGACCATTGGCGCCCTCCGACAACGCCATCTACATTCCGATCGGCGTGCGAAACCCGTTCATCGAGGTTAGGGTTATTTCTTTCTTGCAAGCGCTGCCGCCTCGCGGCGTTGCCGGCGGTCAGATAAAAAGAAATCAAAAATAAAAATAAAAATACCCAACGGAAGATACTCTGCTTCATAAGAAAGAAATAAAAGCAGCGGGAAAGAGGCCTTATTCATTCACAAAAAAGATAGGGAATAAAATGTACATCTGTTTAAAAAGAATTTAGATAAGCTGGCAGATGCAATGGAGTCGCAATACAGAATTTAGAATTGGCACCTTTGTTACAAAAATATAGGTAAATTTTATTTGGATTTAAATTTCGCACCATAATTTCGACAAAATCGTGAGTCCAGTATTTAGTAACTCAGCCTATAAAAAGCAATAGTAATAGAGGTTTTTTTTTTTAATTATAATTTAATATTATACTTTTATATTTTAGAGAACTATTATAATTTATAGAAGGGACAAAAATATATTTTTAAAATTTCCGCCAGATTTTTTAGTTCGTGGAATAATCGCAAAGTAGTTTTTTCTAGTGAATGATTTTTCAACTTTCGTTACCTTGTTATAAAATCTTTTTACAAGACGGGGCAACTTTTCGTGGAACACAATTTTGAATTAATCTTCGAATTAATATTTAACGTAAGGTTCGCATCTATGTTCTCGACAAATCAGATTTGCCATAGACATACAAGGTAACCTAGAAATGAACGCGATATAAATATAAAGCAGTATTTTTTTCAGGAGTATTTATAATTATAAAGGAGGAATTTGACAGACAGTCGAAAAAAAAGTTAAAGTGCCTATTTCTGCAGGTTTTGAATTTTAAACAGTTTTTATTATCAATTTTCTTTTAGTCGAAATGTGGAAAATTTTATTTCCGATCGAATAAGCCTCCAAAAGTGCCAGTCGAATAGAAATTACACATTTTTTTTATTTGGAATCTGCAAACAGATTTCGGTGAAAAAACAGCTTTTAGTCTGAAGATTCTGAATGAACAAAATTTGTAATGTTCATCCAACTGAATCTTTTGGTGGTTTATTTGATCGGAAATAAAATTTTCCACATTTCGACAATTCCACATTTTTAACCGAAATCTGACTGCAGATTCCGAATAAAAATAATTTTTTCATTATAATTTTAATTATAATGAGAATTTTCCGATTTAATAATCGGATAATTTTTATCCGATTGAAAATTTTGATGGCTTATTTAATCGGTAACGAAATTTACGGCATTTCGACTTAAAAATTTGATAAAATAACTGTTTAAAAAAGAAAAAAAAAACGTGAGAAAATAGGCACTTGGACTAGCTTTTTTCCGACTGTCTGTCTATTTCCTCCTTAATTGATTATTAATCGGGTAATTTTTATCCGATTGAAAAATTTGATGGCTTATTTAATCGGTAAAAAATTTACGGCATTTCAATTTAAAAAATTTGATAAAATAATTGTTTAAAAGAGAACAAAAACGTGAGGAAATAGGCGCTTGGACTAATTTTTTTCCGACTGTCTGTCGAATTCCTCCTTAATTGTTTATTAATTTAAAGAACTGCTCCGTGAAAAGGCAGCCTCACTTTTTGTAATAAATCTACAAATCAGTTTATCTTTTGTAAATTAGTTTATCTTCTGTAAAATTTTATTCCGCTACTTTTTCCTCTTAGTTTATTTTCCCTCCTAAGGATATTATAATTTCTAAGCAATTGGGGCGCGAAATTCAAATTTGAGTTACATTTTTCTGTCCTAAAATATCCCAGTGGTATTTATAGGAAATAAAATTAATTAAATATTAATTATATTAATTATATTATATTAATAATTATATTAATTAAAATTAATAAAATTAAAAATAGTAACTCTTCTCTATTTTTAATCTCAACAATTTCCCTCTTAGCCAAAATAAACCCTGAAGCTAAGAGGAGAAAAAATAGTAACTTAGCCTATAAAAATCAATAGCAATAGAGATTTTTTGAAATTATAATTTAATATTATACGTTTATATTGTAGAGAACTATTATAATTTACAGAAGGGACCAAAAAATATATTTTTAAAATTCCCGCTAGATTTTTTAATTCATGGGAGAATCACAAAGTAGTTTTTTCTGGTAAACGATTTTTCAACTTTTCCTACCTTGTTATAAAAATTTTGTCCAAGACAGAGCAACTTTCCACGGAATACTATTTTGAATATATCTTCGAATTAATATTTAACAGAAGATTCGCATCTAGGTTCTCGGTCAATCAGATTTGCCATAAACATACAAGATAACCTAGAAATGAACCCGATATAAATATGAAGGAGAAATTATTGAACAGGCAGTCGAAAAAAACGTTAATCAAAGCGTCTATTTCTTCAGATTTTTAATTTTAAACCGTTTTTATTATCAATGTTCTTTTAGTCGAAATGTGGAAAATTTTATTTCCTATCAAATAAGCCTCCAAAAGTGTCAATCATATAAAAATCACACATTTTTTTCATTGAAATTTGCAGACAGATTTCGGTAAAAAAAAACAGTTAAAATTTATCTAAAGATTCTAAATGGTGGCTTATTTGATCGGAAATAAAATTGGTGGCTTATTGGATCGGAAATAAAATTGGTAACTTATTGGATCGGAAATAAACTTGGTGGCTTATTGGATCGGAAATAAAATTGGTGGCTTATTTGATCGGAAATAAAATTGGTGGCTTATTTGGTCGGAAATAAAATTGGTGGCTTATTTGGTCGAAAATAAAATTGTTCGCCTTTTTGGTCGGAAATAAAATTTTCAACATTTCCACATTTTTAAGCGAAATCCGACTTAGAGTTCTGAGTCGGTTATATTACTTTGAGAACGGTAATGAGAATGAGAATATTACCGAGAATATAACCGGCGGATGATTTCGACAATTTATGAGAATGATTTAAAGTGTACATAACCTCAAATTTAAGCTCCATTTTCGACTCAATAGCGGGAAATTCAAATTTTGATATTTAAAAAATTTCCACAAATTAAACCGTTAAACTTTGATTTCTTCTAAAATCTGAAGCCTTTCGATTTTGAAAATATCTAATTCCATAGCTTTTAAAAATTAAAAGCTGCTAAATCAACAATTTCCACAAATTAAGTCGTTAAACTTTGATTCCTTATCAAATCTAAAGCATTGCAATTTAAAAAACTAAATTATAAATAAAATTGTCATTTTTAAATTGCAAGGTTTTAAAAATTAAATCGTTTAAATTTGATGACAACCAAAATTTACATCTTTAAAAATTGATGAATCAAGGAATTAAAGATCTGAAAATTGAACTGATTTGAAATTTCAAATTCCAAATTTGAAATTTCAAATTAAAAATTTGAAATTCCAGGGAGCTTATAAATTGAAAAGCGTTCCAAATCGTTTTTTCCTCAAATTTAAATTGTTAAAATTCAATGCTTTCCAAAATATAAGATTTCGGTGGATTCTAAGATCTAAAGCCTCCCAAATTTTGAAATACTAAAATCCATAGCTTTTAAAGTTGAAACCTTAAAATTTAATGATTTCTGCAATTTGCATCGTTAAACTAATTCCTTGTAAAACCTAATGCCTTCCAATTTTGTAAGTTGTAAATTCCCGGGCTTTTCAAAATTACGTCGTTAAAATTTTTTTCTTCAAGTTTAAATCCTTAAAATGTAATGCTTTCCAAAATATAAGACAATTTTGATGGTTTCTGATTTTTAAAATATCAAATCCGATATCTTTTAAAACTTAAAACCTTTAAATTCAATGATTTACATAAATTAAATCGTTAAAAACTTTGATCCCTGGTAAAACCTAATGTTTTCTAATTTTGTAAATTTTTAAATATACTAAAAGAAGTTAATGACTAATATTAGACTATAAAAGATAAGTATTGATATATAATGATCTAAAATATAAATTCTTAAAATTCTCTTTATATTTTCTTATATTCTTTAAATTCTGTAATATTCTCAGTAATATTATACGAACTTAAATTCTTGAGAATTTAAGAATTCTAATCTGACTGCAGATCCCGAATGAAAACAATGTATAATTTTTACCCGATTGAAACTTTTGATGGCTTATTTAATCGGAAATAAAATTTTCCGCATTTCGACTTAAAATATTCGATGACTAATTCAAACTACTGCTCCGTGAAAAAAAAGGCCCACTTTTTGTAATAAATCCACAAATTAGTAAATTAGTTTATCTTTGTAAATTAGTTTATCTTTTGTAAAATTTGATTCCGTTACTATTGCCCCGTCGATTATTTTCCTTCCAACTGACATCATAATTTCTACGCAACTGTAGCGCGAAATTGAAATTTGAGTTACATTTTTCCGCCCTAAAATATCCCAGTGGTATTTACAAGAAATAAAATTGCATCCCTTCTCTATTTTTAATCTAAAAAATTACCTTCTTTTCTAAAATAAACCCTGAAGCTTTGAGAAAAAGGAGGAAAAATAGAACAGTTCTGTGAGGCTAGGACCACAATTTTGCGAAAGCATGAAAAGAGGGATGTGGGGGAGGGAGGAAGTAGTGCGAGGGTGGGAACGCGAGGTTGGGGGGGGGGCGCCCGTGGAGATTTATGACAGGCGTTAAGCAGTAATGAAATTGCTCGTTGCTCGTTTCTCGGGGGTGGGAACCGAGTGGAACCCGGCATCGGGGTATGTGGGAGGGGTTTTGGGGTGGGAGACTCGTTTTGGAAGGGGTGGGTACCGTATAACGTGTACCAACAGTCACGTGGCGCAATTACCTTTACCAGCTGTGCGCCGCGGCATTCTCTCTCTGAAGATTTTAATTCGTCCTACAACCCTGTACTCGCCATTATCTCCGCTCGTAAAGATGCGAGATATAGGTGGTTATCGCAACTCAAGGTACGTTGTATGAGAACTCAGTTTATTATTTATGCGATGTTTTAGAGGAAATAAAATTTAGCTAAGACAAATTCAGTTTGAAGATGGTATTTGATATAATAAAAGTAGATTCCTGTTTTTGATAATTACCCACATCGGAAACCGTTGATGGTTCTCTCACGTGCTAAAAAGGTTCGCGTCTAGGCTAGATAAGAACATTTAGCATGGACATGAACCATTTTGTCGGTATTGTCGGTATCAGGAATCTGTGATCAGAATTCCGCTTGTTTCTTTTGTGAAATTCATTCGGAAGGAAGTTTGTTATATTTAAAGATGGATTTAATTAAGATAGAAGGGGATTTTTTCCCTCGGAGTATAAATCATTTCTTAGGGATTGAAGGAATTTTCTTGGTGGGTCGGAAGTCACCGGTGCGAGTAGAATCGTTGAATCTGGCCACGACTCGACCCTCCGGATATCAAGAACTGTTATGAGGGCAAGAAAACGCGGCCGAGAAGAAAAAATTCGCCGAGCCAAACGAAATATCGGTGGTACATATCCGCATCCGACCGCAAGCTTCCATTTCCGGTCGCAGCCAGTGGGGGCCACTATATTTCCGGGACATTTATCCCAGTTTATCCCAAGCTTGGCAAAGTATTTGTCGTACGAGGAAACTTCGGTTAATTTTAAAATTAAAATCAATAACGTATAATTGGAAGAGTTTTAATCGGTAATTATAATTTTTAGATAAAGAAGAAGATATAATTTCTGTTTTGGATAATTCATTATTTGTCCAGATGATTTTTTTTGTTTTTAGAAAGAATGTATGATCAGTATCTTTAATCTTTTTTTTTTATTATTTTTTTTTTTGCCAAATTTTAGTCGATGCCAAAAACACAAAGTCCTTTTATGGCTGGGAACGAAAGGGAAATGGGCGAGTGACTGTGATATGTGGAAGCGTTCAACGCGATCGAACTGCGCCAAGTTCGTGATGGTCATGGCAAAGGGCCAATCAAATTCCGGTGGATGACATGGAATAAATATGAACTCGGCGATTTTCAGGACACGATATGACCTGAATCCTTTGATTCAATAGCAGTGTCGATTAATGTTTAAAATTAGCACGTCAATATGTTCCTTAAATGCTGCTCAAATCGAAAATAATAGAACAATAACTAATGAAAATAGAAAATGATAAAACAAAGTAGAAAATGATAAAATAAAATAGAAGATGATAAAACAAAGTAGAAAATGATAAAATAAAATAGAAGATGATAAAACAAAGTAGAAAATGATAAAATAAAATAGAAGATGATAAAACGTAATAGAAATTGATAAAACAAAATAAAAAATAATAAAATAAAATAGAAAATGACAAAGCGAAGTAGAAAATGATAAAACAAAATAGAAAATAATAAAACAAAATAGAAAATGATAAAAAAATAATAATAAAACGAAAATTTAAGAGATTCAGGAGACACATGGTGGGACAAAGGGAGGATTTTAATGTCGTGAGAGTGGTATGACTCCTCATGAAAATAAGTGACGTTAAGGTCCTCTAACGGGAGCATAACACGTTAATCCGTCGTCCCGACGCGTCGCTCCCTCGCGATTTAAAATCGCTTAACGAGTGGCGCCTTCCCGCTCTCGTCTTTCTTTCTTTCCGGTTTCTTTTTTTTTTTTACGAGCTCTTCACCCGTGGCAAGAAAAACCGTCGGGGACCGTCGCCTTTTTCATATCCGTTCGGACGTTAATTAAAAGCCGACCCCTTGTAGGAAAGACGAGAGGATTTGATCCCGCTGCGTATAGCGCGTCGTTTCTCTTTATTTCAGAGCCAGTTAACCCTGTAAACACGCACCTTATCCAACAAAGTGCTTTAATCATGGCCACTCTTGAGTATTACGATTTTTAAAGAGTTCACTTCATTCTTAATTATTTTACTCTATTTTTCTCTTAACACATTGGCGTAGAAAGCAAGAATTCAGTTTCATAAAAATATTTCCTGGCTCTTCTAAATTCTGCAATAAATTATAAAAACCACGAGTCACGTCTAACTTTTCAGCGACCATATTTTCTCCAAGGAGGTCTGAGTCCTTTTTGTGTGATCTGCAACTTGCGATGCGACAAGTGGATGTTTTCGATGCATTGTCTGCCGTGAGAAAGCAACAAGGAGATGCGCAGAGAGATATGGCCAAGAGAGAAAGAGAGAGGAGAGAATCAGAATGAGGGAGATAGATAGATAGAGAGAGAGAGAGAGAGAGAGAGAGAGAGAGAGAGAGAGAGAGAATTCTAGCATCGATCTAGTCCTCTATTTGGCTGGGGTGAATCGGGGACACAGGTGCCTTTGCTCGTCTAAGGGCTTAGTGTCTACAGAAACGATCCTGAAGCACTCCAGTAAACTAAGATTGTTACTCCTGCCAAGAGAAAGTCTAATATCGTCAAAACCCCTCATAATTAAATTAAATGAAGAAATAAAATTTAGAGAATGACCGGAAATATTTTTAGGAGATTAAAGAAACTGCTCCTACGCCTTTAATAAACGTCTCTCCCATAGTATGGAATATTCCATTCACATTCACGGAATATTCCATTGGAACATTGGGAATATTCCCAGGAAATATTTCAACAATATTACAGGTCCTACAATCTGGAATATTCTCGGGGAATTTTCCGGGAATATTCCCGGAGAATTTTCCGAGAATATTCCTACGTAATATTCTTGTAATATTGCAGTTCCTACGTCTGGAATATTCCCGGGGAATTTTCCGGGAATATTCTTGCGGGATATTGGAACATGGCCCTGAATGTACCCTGATTGTTCCTGTGGAATATTTCCGGGGAACTTTCCGGGAATATTCCCGTGGGATTTTTCGAGAATATTCCTACGGAATATTCTGACAATATTGCAGTTCCTACATCTGGAATATTCTCGGGGAATTTTACGGTAAGATTCCTGCGGAATATTGGAACATGACCCCGAATGTGCCCTGATTATTCCTGTGGAATATTCCTGGAATGTTGCCCTGAAAGTGGAATGTACCGGTGGAATATTTTTGTAATATTGCCTTGAAAGTGCCCTGAATATTCCTATGGAATATTCCCGGATCATTGTCCCGAAACAAACTAAAAAATTTTAAAAATATTTATATTGTTAACCGTACTCTTATTCGGTTGTATGAGACTGAATCATAAAAATCAATTAATGCTCCTTGGGTATTTATTTTATCTACATAAGGACACAATTCTTAAATAAAAACATAAAATTTGTACAATATCGGCATTTAACTTTTTTTATAACAATTTTTTATGTCATGCTGTCGAGAATTATACAAAGACATTTTTTATTATAATGGTGTTACAATTTAAATTGTAATAATCGACAATAAGAATTATACAAACACATTATTCTTTGGATGATTAGAATTATACAGACATTATAACAAAAAAAGATATATTTTTTTAATGGTATTACAATTTAAATTGTAATAATCGACAATAAGAATTATACAAAGACATTTTTGATTATAACGGTGTTACAATTTAAATTGTAATAATCGACAATAAGAATTATACAAAGACATTATTCTTTGGATAATTAGAATTATACAGACATTATAACAAAAAAAGATATATTTTTTTAATGGTATTACAATTTAAATTGTAATAATCGA
>JBAGKK010000288.1:565366-580009 GCA_037177015.1 Euceroptres primus
TAATAACGTTTATAAATAACGTTTAATAACGTTTATAAATAACGTTTAATAACGTTTATAAATAACGTTTAATAACGTTTATAAATAACGTTTAATAACGATTATAAATAACGTTTAATAACGTTTATAAATAACTTTAGGATAAAACATTTAAATATTTTTTAAAATAAATTTTGGTCCGATTAATTCTTTATTTCTGCAATTTTTTCTTCGAGTGCGATGGCTTCTTTTTAAGCTTGCTTTTAATCTAATTTTGAATTCTTGTAATACTTGTCTAACTCTCTTTGGCTTATAACTTTTCAACTTCATTGTATATATTTTTATTCACAGACAATAAAAAATTTTACTTGACTGATGAGGGGCCAAATCCGGGACCGAAACGTTTCTTAAAACTAAAATTGTTTCCATCATTGACCTTCAATATCCATGACTGATGTTTTACTACTTGTTCCAGAACTTTCCTACGTTTCGCTTCAAGTTTTTTTATCTCCAAAGCTTTTCGTTGTTTTTTCCTCCCACGTTCAATTCAAATCAGAATAAGTATATAATGTCACGAGTTTATTACGAATAATATATTTTCCAGTCCTTGTAAATATCGCTATTTAATTTTTTTTAATTAAAAAAAATTTTCAGTACTATTTACTATTTCAGGCTATCCATATACCACGTAGACAGTTTAGGGAAGGAGGGGGGAGGGCAAAATTCCACGCTTGTCAACGAGAGGGAGAGGGGGGTCAAAAAGTGGTGAAAAATTGTCCATGTGGTATATGGATGGCCCCTACGCTCGAAAAAATTCCTTAACTTTGAAAAAAATTCCCTGACATTTCCAGGTATAAAAAATTCCCCGAAAGTTCTAGGTTTTCCAGGATGAGTGGAAACCCTGGAACTTATTAAATTTTAACATATTTATAAATTTATTTTGTTTTTGAACGTCCAAAAAAAATTTGTTTTGACAAAATGACTGGTTTGTCTTGCATTTTTAATATCCACTGCATACTGGGAGCAGATTCGATTAGATTAGATTAATAATCTGCTTAGCAGAATCGATTAGATTACGTTAATATTTTTTTTACACGTTTATAATATTGGATTTTAAAATTTAACATCGAATATTATTGGATGTTAAAATTTAACATCCAATATTATTGGATGTTAAAATTTAACATCCAATATTATAAACGAGTAAAAAAAATATTAAATGTTAAATTTTAACATCCAATATTATAAAGGATTATTTTCATCGAGGGTCAATATAATCCCCCGCTAAGTATTTTTTTTATTGCTTTGAAATCAGATATGAAATTCAAAAGATAGTAATTTTTCAAATAATTTTTTATCTGAGAGAGGATGATTACAGAAGATGATACAATCAACCTTCAATCATTTAGAGACGAATTTTGAATACAAATTTTCATTTTATCTCATTATACCTTTAAATTGCCATTTTACCAATTTAAATTTTACTTAAAAAAGAATGAAAAGCAAACAAATAATTGCAATAATATTAATAAACACATGATGAAAAATAAAGGGAGTTTAATTCCCAGTTATTAAAGTATGGGAACTTCTTTTATTTCGGAAAATCAAATGTGTATCTAAATTTTAAATTTCTTTTCAGGAAGTATAATTTGTTTTTTTATGAAAGTTGGCTCGAGCAATTGTTTGTCGAGATAGAACAATTTATGAAAATCTAAAAAATTTTTTTGCAAAAATAACTATATCGACTTCGATTTTGAATATTCACTGCACAGTAGGACAAATTCAACTAGATTAAACTCTCTAAAATATTTTTGTATTTTTTTAAAAAAAGATAAGAAATGCGAACCATAATAATCGTCCAAATAATTTTTTATCTGAGGGAGGATGACTTCAGAAGATAAAATAGTCAACCTTCAATCATTTAGACATTTAGAGACTAATTTTGGGCACTAATTTTCATTTTTCCTCAGACTTACAATATTATTTACAAAAAGATAAAAAACAAACAAATAATTTCAATAATTGGAATAAACACATGATGAAAAATAAAAAGAGTTCAATTCCCAGTTGGTAAAATATGAGAACTTCTCTTTTTTCGGAAAATCAAATGCGTATCCAAAATTTAAATTTCTTTTCAGGAAGTATAATTTGTTAATTTGTCCAAATAATTTTTTATCTAAAAGTGGATGACTACAGAAGATGATACAATCAAACTTCAATCATTTAAAGACTAATTTTGAATATTAATTTTCATTTTACCTCAGACTTAAAATATTACTTAAAACAAATAAAAAGCAAACAAATAATTGCAATAATTGTAATAAACATGATGAAAAATAAAGGGAATTCAATTCCAAGTTGGTAAAATATGAGAAGTTTTTTTTCGGAAAATCAAATGCGTATCTAAAATTTAAATTTCTTTTCAGGAAGTATAATTTGTTAATTTGTCCAAATAATTTTTTATCTAAGGAAGGATGATTATTATATTACTTTAAAAAAATAAAAAGCAAACAAATAATTGCAATAATTGGAATAAATAAATTATGAAAAATAAAGAGAGTTCAATTCCCAGTTGGTAAAATATGAGAACTTGTTTTTTTTCGGAAAATCAAATGCGTATCTAAAATTTAAATTTCTTTTCAGGAAGTATAATTTGTTAATTTGTCCAAATAATTTTTCATCTAAAGGAGGATGACTGCAGAAGATGATACAGTAAACTTTCAATCATTTAGAGACTAATTTTGGACCCTAATTTTCATTTTACGTCAGACTTAAAATATTACTTACAAAAAGATAAAAAGCAAACAAATAATCGCAATAACTGTAATAAACATGATGAAAAATAAAGGAAGTTCGATTTGCAGTTGGTAAAATATGAGAACTTCTCTTTTTTCGGAAAATCAAATGTGTATCTAAAATTTAAATATCTTTTTAGGAAGTATAATTTGTTTTTTTTTATGAAAGTTGTTGGTCACAGAAATTTTTTGAGTTCACTCTGGATAAAACTATTAGCAGAGTTCTCACGCATCGCGAGGAGAAGAATGTAATTCCTGTAATGACGATCCTGCGTTTATACATTGCAAATTGCATTCGAACGGGCATTGTCTCAGCGCGTGCACATAAATTGCATGACACGCACGACCCACGACATAATTCAAGACCCGCGTGTATACATGATGCTCAACATCGTTCTTCGCGAGAACGACTTCGTGACGCCGATGTAGAAAAACGTTTTACTATTCAAGAAAAAAAAAAAACAATCATGTGCAATTTAACTGCTGTCACTTAGCTTTTTGCAAAAAAAAGTATGTCCCTTTTTTCGAGTTCCTGATGAATTAATTATTAGTCTTCAATCTCTGAATCCAAATTATTTCTGTATTATTTCGATTCAGAGGATCGAAATTATTTCTGTATTATTTCGATTCAGAGGATCGAAATTATTTCTGTATTATTTCGATTCAGAGAATCGAAATTATTATTATTATTATTATTGTTGAAATTCATCTTGTTGATTTCTATTGACCCTCTGGTTATAAAATTTGTTGGAGCTTTGCATGGGCTTTAGGGTCGAAAATTAAAAAAAGCTGTGCTTTTTTAACCAAACGTTTCGACTCTCATGTAAGTCCTCTTCAGCGGTTTATTTCTAAAAACGGAAATTACATGTGATACAAACGCTGTTTATTTAATTAAACAATGAAATATAAGAATTTTAAGAAAACATTAAAAGATTTTTTTAAATACAAAATTTACAATGATAAAAGAAAAAAATGTTTTAAACATTCAGAATGTCAGAAATTATAATAAAGAAATATTATTTTGAAAACTAATAAGAATCAAAATTGAAGTAGGATGAATATTACAATTTTATATCCAGAATTTCTGGAATCTCATCAGTTATATGATTTTACAAATACCTTAACAATTTTGTAAGAAATTATTCAATAATTTTTTACACAATTGTTAAGGTATTCATAAAATCATATATACATAAAATCATATACCTTAACAATTGTGTAAGAAATTATTCAATAATTTCTTACACAATTGTTAAGATATTTATAAAATCATATAACTGATGAGATTCCAGAAATTCTGGATATTATTGTAATATTCATCCTACTTCAATTTTCATTGTTATCGGTTTTCAAAAAAATATTTCTTCGTTTTAATTTCTGTCATTCTGAATATTCAAAACATTTTTTTCTTTTATAATTGTAAATTTTGTATTTAAAAAAATCTTTTAATGTTTGCTTAAAATTCTTATATTTCATTGTTTATATAAACAAACAGTGTTTGTATCACATATAATTTCCGTTTTTAGAAATAAACAGCTGAAGAGGACTCACATGAGAGTCGAAACGTTTGGTTAAAAAAAAACACAGCTTTTTTAATTTTCGACCCTAAAGCCTATGCAAAGCACCAAAAAATTATTATTATTATTATTATTATTGAAATTCATCTTGTTGATTTCTATTAACCCTCTGGTTATAAAATTTGTTGGTGCTTTGCATGGGCTTCAGGGTTAAAAATTAAAAAAGCTGTATTTTTTTAACCACACGTTTCGACTCTCATGTGAGTCCTCTTCAGCAGTTTCTTTCTAAAAACGGAAATTAATGTGATACAAACGCTGTTTATTTAATTAAAAAATGAAATATAAGAATTTTAAGCAAAGATTAAAAGATTTTTTTTTAAATACAAAATTTACAATTATAAAAGAAAAAAATGTTTTAAACATTCAGAATGATAGAAATTAAAACGAAGAAATATTTTTTTGACAACCCATAACAATGAAAATTGAAGTAGGATGAATATTACAATTATATCCAGAATTTCTGGAATCTCATCAGTTATATGATTTTATAAATAACTTAACAATTGTGTAAGAAATTATTCAATAATAAACACTTTCTATCTACTTATCTACATCTTTAACCTTATACTTGGACCCTGGTCAACACCATACCATCTTATATTATTCAATAATCTCTTATACAATTGTTAAGGTATTTATAAAATCATATACCTTAACAATTGTGTAAGAAATTATTCAATAATTTCTTACACAATTGTTAAGGTATTTATAAAATACATAACCTAATACCTGAAATAAGGTATTTATAAAATTGTGTACCTTAACAATTGTGTAAGAAATTATTCAATAGTTTCTTACACAATTGTTAAGGTATTTATAAAATCATATACATATACATATATAACTGATGAGATTCCAGAAATTCTGGATATGATTATAATATTCATCCTTCTTCAATTTTCATTGTTTTTGGTTTTCAAAAAAATATTTCTTCGTTTTAATTTTTGTCTTTCTGAATTTTTAAAACATTTTTTTCTTTTATAATTGTAAATTTTGTATTTAAAAAAAATCTTTTAATGTTTACTCAAAACTCTTATATTTCATTGTTTATATAAACAAACAGCGTTTGAATCACATGTAATTTCCGTTTTTAGAAATAAACCGCTGAAGAGGACTCACATGAGAGTCGAAACGTTTGGTTAAAAAAAACACAGCTTTCTTTAATTTTCGATCTTAAATCCCATGTAAAGCACCAACAAATTATTATTATTATTATTATTATTTTGATTCAGAGAATCGAAATTATTTCTGTATTATTTAAGAATCATCTTTTACTTGGATACCAGTACAATTTTCAAATGATGGTTGCTGTAAATCGTAATGACCCGAAGCAATCTATTAATTATACTTGAAGGAAATGGTTGGCTGACCAAACCAATGAATTGGCTAAAACCTCAATCGTTCGTTCCAGTCACAAAGGTATTTGTTGTGGTTACCCGGATCGATCAGTTTTTGGTTTGCCGCACCTAAATTATTGGTTTTTGGTTTGACCCCTAAATTATCTTTAAATTCTCTGATACTAAATTCCTTTCTTCCATTTCATAATATATTTTTATTGGCAAGAATCTGAGTTTTCCCTCATTAAAAATAATATTCTTGAGAAAATCGTGATTCCGTAGGTGTCGATGGAGGCCGCGAGTTCTGAAAATGGTGGGCGGAGTAAATGGGGCGTATATATGATTTCAGATCGGAGCTAAGAACATTTCAGAGATCCCTCTTGCATCTAACCAGGTATGCAGGCAACGGGTTGAAAATAAGCAGCGACACGCCATCGACATAGCATCGCATAGCCGAAGGAACCTCGCATTTGACTTTTTTGCCAGCTGGCAGCCTGTTATAGCAGCAGATGATCTCCGAGCAAAGTCTTCGCTCTTCTTTCTTTCTTCCACAGCATCTTTCTTTATCTCTATCTCTCTCGTCTTTCCTCTCGCAGCCCTCAGACTTGCAATCTCCTAACCGTCCCTCTCCCTTTCTCGCCGCCTACCTTTTATTTCGACTCCTTATTCCCTTCTCCCTTCCACCCTCTTTCACCATCCAATGCATCTTTGGGGTGGGAGAGTCCATCCTCTGGAAGAGCAGTCTTTCTCTCCATCGCGATCGTAAAAACGCGCCAGTTTCGTGCCCTTCGAGGGATAATATCGTCGTGCATAGGCATGTAAGCCTCCAGAGTGGGAGAGGCAAAAAGACCTCGTTATTGTGCCCAGGCAACAATGCGCCATGCTAAAGCCAAAGAAAATCCGCTCTCGGATTCACGAGAAAAAAATTCAAAGTATTATGCCCCTGCATCTAGTCATTTTTATTTATTAATCCTCAAGGGAGAATTCACAGTTTCCAAAAAAACATCTTTAATATCTGAATTCAGTAATTTGAGAGCAAACGATATTTCACAGAAAACAACGGGTGTTAACTTCAGGGTGTCTAATTTTTACCTTGATCGGGGAATAAAAATTGACCGGGATAAAACTGGGAAAAACCTGGGAATTTTAAATGGCCTGATCGCTAGACACTGTCTAGCGATCAGGCCATTTAAAATTCCTAGATACTGTCTAGCGATCAGGCCATTTAAAATTCCCAGGTTTTTCCCGGTTTTATCCCGGTCAATTCCGAGATCGCTAGACACTGTCTAGCGATCTCGGAAATTCCCAAGTTTTTCCCGTTTTGATCCCGGTCAATTTTTTATGCCCCGATCAAGGTAAAAATGTCTATTTGAGATATTTGAAAGTAAACATATACATAGAAAAGGGAATTTTAACATAATATGTACATATACAAAATTTATATCGTAAAGAAGATAATTATTTATTTAGACGTGCCAAACTTATGTTTAATCACAGACTGAAGTGATAAATATTAATCGAAAATACATATTTTAAAACTTTCGTAACACGTAAAATAAATATTTTTTAACAGAATCAAAAGTAGTTGCTTAAATGCTTTTGAAATCTGAAGAATAAAAAAATAAAATATAAATATAATCTCGATCATAAATAAAATTCCCGGGTTTCTCCCGGTTTTTTCCCGGTAAAATAAAATTCCCGGGTTTCTCCTGGTTTTTTCCCGGTAAAATAAAATTCCCGGGTTTCTCCCGGTTTTTTCCCGGTAAAATAAAATTCCCGGGTTTCTCCCGGTTTTTTCCCGGTAAAATAAAATTCCTGGGTTTCTCCCGGTTTTTTCCCGGTAAAATAAAATTCCCGGGTTTCTCCCGGTTTTTTCCCAGTTAAATAAAATTCCCGGGTTTTTCCTGGTTTTTTCCCGTTAAAATAAAATTCCCGGGTTTCTCCCGGTTTTTTCCTGGTAAAATAAAATTCCAGGGTTTTTCCCGGTTTTTCCCGATTTCCCGGTCCGCTAGACAACCTGAACTTTGTTGCAGCTCATTTGTCAAGATTTTCAAAATGAGAATTCGGAAATTTCAACTTCCCAGCTGTAACATAAATGTAGTTGTTTCATACGAAATTCCCTAGGAATAAATAAATGAACAGCTCTCCATAGAATAAAGTCGAAGTCGAAAATAAATTTTCGAATTTTGCGACTCCGGCAGCACTGAATGTGCATTAGGGTGGTTCTAATTTTTTTTCTCGAATTTTCGTGCTCACACCCCCAAATTTGTTCGAATCAACAAAAAAATAAATGCTGTTTTTTAGAAAAAATTATATTTAGAGGTTCTGCAAGCCCCATGGAGTTGGGTTTTGTGAGTTCTTGGCGCTAATTATGATTTTTTCACGGTGTTTTTTTAGTATAAATTGTTTCTAAAGCATAAAATATTACTTTCTTCTGATAAGTAGTTTTCATAAATAAGTATACGTAATAAGTTGTTTTCATAAATTGTTTAAACAATTTATTTCAGCAGTATTTTGTTTAGCAATTTTTCTTTAGCAGCATTTTCTTAGAATAGAGTTAGAAAGTCACGGCTTTTTCCAAATTTTTTACTTTCAACTTTTTAGTTAAAGAGAGGCAATAATCATAAAAAGTTAACAGAAATAATTGTTTAAACTGTTAAACAATTAAACTGTTTACACAATAAACTTAAATTGTTTATTTATAACAAAAGGTGGAAAATTTTAGAAAAAACTGAAACTTTCTAGCATTATTCCATGGGAATATTGTTATAATTAATAATAAATTGTTTGAAAAATTATTTTATGTTAACTTGCATTAATTTTTTGTTAAAATCCATTAATTATTAACTCACTCTAAACAAAAAGTGGACAAAATGTTGAATATTTCAGAAAAAACTGCAACCCTCTAGCATTCCAAGAGAATATTATTCAAAAGAATAATAATAAATTGTTTCAAGAAATGTTTGTCAACTTGAATTAATTATTACCTTTCTCTAATTGAAAGAAGTGGAAAATTTTTTAAAAAATCGCAACTGTTTAGCATTATTCTAAGAGAATGTTATAAATAATAATAAATTGATAAAAAATCATTTCCATCAATATTAATTGATTTTTGCCTCACTCTAACCGAAAAGTCGAAAAAAGTTGAAAAGTTCAGAAAAAACTGCGACTTTCTAACTCTATTCTAAGATAAAATTGCTATAAACAATAATAAATTGTTTAGACAATTTATGTAAACATCTAATCATCAGTAGAGAGTAACATTTTATGTATTAGAAACAATTTGTATTTTAAAAAACCGTAAAAAAATCATAATTAGCGCCAAAAACTCGCAAAACCCAATTTTTCACTTATGGGTTTTTTTTGGGACCCCAGACAACAGAATTATGGGAGTGATGTTTAAAAAGTTATTGTTGATTCTTATTCTATGGCTAATTGTGAAGAGAAATGCTCAGTTCCAACTACATTTACCTAATATTGACGATTCTGAATAAAATTTACAAAAACGTCTTTTTTTCTTAAGGGAAACACGTATTAAACTTCATGGGCGTCACGGAACCTCTAAATATAATTTTTTTCTAAAAAAAGGCATTTATTTTTTTGTGGACTTGAACAAGTTTGTAAGGTGAGAGCATGAAAATTGAAAGAAAAAACTTTTGACCCCCTAATGTATAGCATTATCCTAAGAGAATATTATTATAATTAAAAATAAAATGTTTAAACAATTATGTTTTGTTAAATTGTATTAATTGTTTGTTAAACTGCATTAATTATTAACTCACTCTTAACGAAAAGTGGACAAAATGTTGAATATTTCAGAAAAAACTGCAACCCTCTAGCATTATTCAAATAGAATATTATTCAAAATAATAATAAATTGTTTCAACAAATGTTTGTTAACTTGAATTAATTATTACCTCTCTCTCTCTCTAATTGAAAACAGTGGAAAACTTTAGAAAAAACCGCAACTTTCTAGCATTATTCAAAAAGAATATTTTTATAAATAATAATAAATTGTTTAGACAATTATTGCGATTAGCTTTAATTGATTATTGCCTCGCTCTAACTGAAAAGTTGAAAAATTCGGAAAAAACCGCTACTTTCTAACTCTATTCTAAGAGAAAATTGCTGTAAACAATAATAAATTGTTTAGACAATTTATGTAAACATCTAATTATCAGAAGAAAGTAATATATTATGTATTAAGAACAATTTGTATTTAAAAACCGCAAAAAATCACAATTAGCGCCAAAAACTCGCAAAACTCAATTTTCCACTTAAGGGGTTTCTTGGGACACTATAAAAAAGACTTATGGGACTGATATTTAAAAGTTATTATTGGTTCTTATTCTATGGCTAATTGTGGACAGAAATGTTCAGTTTCAACTCGATTTAACTAATATTGACGATTCTGAATAAAATTTACAAAAACGTCTTTTTTTCTTATGGGAAATACGTGCTAAACTTCATGAAGCTTGCGGAAACTCTAAATATAATTTTTTTTTCAAAAAAAAAGGCATTTATTTGTTTGTAGACTTGAACAAATTTGTGGTCGAGATTAAACATACAACACATATTAAATATTACAGGTTATGTGTACAGGTTATCTAAACACTGCAAATTTATTTAAAATTACAGAAACACGCTGTTGAACAAAAGGAAATTAAAAATTACATCGTGTATATTATCTTTAACATAACAATTGTTTTAACAAAATTGTTTTAACAGCTGGATGACACTTCGATTCGAGATTCTACGATTCTCAAAATAAGAAAAAACAGTGTCAATTCAACTCTTTATCACTAGATTCTCAAAATGAAAACGATGTTCTCAAATTTGTTGCACCTGGAAACAACACCAAAAGTGGTACAGATTTGAGGATCGACGTTTTACTGTGTTTCATTGACACGAGATGAAAGTGAGACATCTGAAGATTTCAGAGTCTCCACCCCTGGATTTCACAGTGCAAAGACAAGCAGAGCATCGATAAGGTTGATCTGAAATCGGTGGACAGGACTGTCCACATATATTATCTCGATCTCTGACAACGAGGTCGTCGCATTGACAGGTACCGGGCACGAGATCGATGGTAGATTTCGAAAAGTACTTGTCGCTCGCATTGGCGTCGCCACCCCCTTTCCTTCGAATCCTCCTCGCAAGCCTGTGAATCGGCGACAATTACGGGACGCCTGGAAGATTTATAGGAAAGAGAGCAGACGAGATGAAGCGAAAAAGAAAGCGATCCGAGAAGAAAGATAGACTGGCCAAAAAAAGAGAAAGAAAAAAAAGGAGAAAAGAATGGGGAGTAGAAAGACAAGAGGAACCGAGCACAGAAGTTTCGAAGAGTCAAAGGGGGGCGGCGTTCGTGAATAAATTAGAATTCGAATATACTCGGTGATGTATAATGTAATGGATATCTCGAGGCCGAGAGCGACGAGCCGAAGACTCCGGCCAGCTTGATTAATTATTTTGGTTCAAGCTTGAAACTAGCCGTCCTGGACCGGTCGCTTCTCGGAAGAGACGAAATCTCGATATTTGACGCTTCTCTCTCATCAATGTCGGTATTTCTCGAATTCTTCTCTAATTAGGGAATCTTTCTTGTTCACCTTCTGTCAGTTCAATTCCAATTGTAAATTCAGTAATCTTATTAATGACAATACAGATTTGAACCCTAGTTCTTAAAAGTTCGAATAGAGTGCATGATAAATAGAGTGCAAAATAAATTCTACCCGGAAAAATATATTAGCAAATCGTTTGAGGTAAATATGAGCCAGTTTGAATATCCTTTCAGGGAGTATTATTCTCCTGGAGGCTAGAGCAGACACAGATTTATCTGTGTCCAGGTATTCGGAACGAATGGCCTCTTAGACTCAACTCAGGAAGAGGAATGACGATTATTTGGAAAGCGATTGAATCGCGATTCTCGTAAAGATAGAATTCCTGGTCAGGCATATGGTGAACGTTCGTTCTGAGGCGCTGATCTACCTTAAAGTCTTTAGGCGACTCGTGAACGACGAAGTCTGACATTTACGTCCAGACTCAACAATAATAATTTATTTTCTTCCAAGCACTGACGATTACGGAAATGAAACTTTTACTTCTACCTGTTACCGCGCTCCATTTTGAGACGAAAAATAAATTTAACGGTTTTAGTATATCATTCACAAGAGAGAACATTTCAAATTGGTCATGCAATGAAAATCATTTGCTGGAACTTCAATAAATTAGAAAGTACCATTGGAACTTCAATAAATTAGAAAAGTACCATTGGAGAAAAATCTCCATCTTCTAAGAGTATTCTACGAGAAAAATCTCCTCTTCAAAAAGGTCTTGTTCTTTTCAAAGAAAGGGTATTAAAGGGCAATTAATTCCTAAATCGTGGGAACAGGTGTAAAAAGTCCCTGGTTTTTGGGACATCACGAGGATTGAAACGTTGATGTTTTCAAGTGCAGGAATACCCTGAAATCTATGGTCATGAAAAAGCAATGCGCAGCTCTTTATGTCAGCGTGCGGAGACCGTTCCTAAACGAGTCGAGAGATCGGTAAATCGTGGAAGAACGTATATCTCCGAGAAAAAAGAAAAGGTGCGAGGACGCTGGTCCGACATCGTCAAGGAGATATCCTAACCCGATCGATGTGCCATAAATATCAGGACCCTCTCTTCCCTACGAGCTCCGATCCTTCGCGCGCTGGAACCAGAGAAGGACCGAGACAGAGAAACGTGATAGGAGAAGAAGAAAAAGGAGAGAGGAGAAAAAACACTCTTCGAGAGAGACTCTTGTTTGCGTGTACGACAGAAATCTCCGATTTTTATCTCGACTCTCGGACGACTTGGGGACCAGTAACGAGAGGATTCGTAACCCCGTCAACGCTCCATCAGACTTACCATCTGTTACCATCACTAAATAATTCACCACTCCAAAAAAAAGGAATTTAATTTTTAAAAAAGCATCTGGATTCTTATTACAAGGATTATCTGATTTTTGGCTCCTAATGGGAGTTTTTAAAAAATTATCAGACCCCCCCAAAGCACGGAGTATTCTATTCACATTCCCGGTTCCATCGGAACATTGGAAATATTCCCAGGGAATATTCCAGCAATATTGCAGGAACCTTAAAATATCCTGCATCTCGAATATTCGCGGGGAATTTTCCAGGAATATTCCTGCGGAATATTGGAACAAGACCCTGATTATTCCTCTGTAATATTCTCGGAACGTTTCCTTGGAAGTGTCTTGAATCTTCCCGTGGAATTTTCCGGGAATATTCCTGCGGAATATTGAAAAAAGACCCTGATAGTTCCTGTGTAATATTCCCGAAACGTTGGCCTGAAAGTGCCCTGAATGTTTCTATGGAATATTCCCGTATCGTTGTCCCGAAATAAACTGGAAAGTTTCATATCATTGTCCCGAAATAAACTAGAAAGTTTCAAATTTTTTCGCTCGTAGAAGATTCAATAATAAAAATGAATCTAGGATTGTGGTGCTTTATTTTATAATCTACATATTGAGAGAAAATAATCTACACTGAGAAAAAAATACTTTTGAACCTATAGTATGCTATTACTATATGAACCTATATGCTATTACTATCTGCCAAAAGCAGATGCTATAGATTTAAAGTGATATGCTCTAGAATTTATAGCATACTGTTGAATTAAAATCTTTAATTAAAATTGAATTTTAAATTTAAAGTTGAATTAAAAATTCTTTCATCGGAGTTCACCGATTTGAATCAACTGTGATACTGAAAATTCTTTAGTATATTATTATAAAAAAATAGCATCTGGTTTTGGCAGATCGCAATAGCATATGCTATAGATTCAAAAGTATTTTTTTCTCAGTATATATACATTCTTAACCCAGGTGGAAAAATTGTACATAATCTATGCATAATGAACTATGGGTAGTCACTATACCAAAAATTATGCACAAATTATGCATATTCAATAAATCTGAAGATATCAAAATGTTGGAAACAGTTGAAAACTAGTTTTCATTTGTTTGCAACATTTTATGCATAATTTTTTGTGTAGTAACTACACATAGTTCATTATGCATAGATTATGCATAATTTTTCCACCTGGGAAGTAACTACATAACATTTTTACAATATCAGTAATATTTTTACAATGATGTTTTTAAAACAATTTTTTTACGTGGCCTAGAGAATTATACAAAGCTTTATTTATTATGATTAATTTATGATTTATGATTAGGATATGATTATGATATTTATTATTAATTATGATCTTGTTATCTGATCTATTATTAATTATGATTCTTTTCAATTGCCAATAAGATACGGTCTACATGTTGAAAATTCGACATTTATTCAATTTCTTAAATATTAAAATTCAGAAGATTGGCCGAAACATAATTATGGCGAATTCATCGAACACAGGTGAGCCAATCAATTTAAAAAATTTCTCGGGCTTATCTGATATTGTGTTTGGGATAAATTTCCCAAGTTATTGGCAGCTCTCAAAAATTCCTCAATTTCTAAAGCCAAAGAATAACTAAAGAAGGTATAGAAATTATTCCGACTACTGGTCGGAATAAATTGGACCAGTAGTCGGAATAATTTCTATACTTTCTTTAAATATTACCCTGGTCGACAAAATTAACAGCATCTACTATTACCAAAGAATAACTATTCAATTTTAGTTTGCAAGTATAATCAAATATTGTTTTAAAAAACTTGAGAAGGGAAGGCGTAAGAGAATAAGGTGTGAATTAAATGGAGCGTACTTTAGAAAATATACTTTTAATTTTACACCATTATTATCAAAAGTTAAACTCCTAACCTACAACGGTATGAAATATTATTGATAATTGATACCTTTTTAATTTTGTATACTCCTAAAAAACGTAAACATAAAATCTTCTTTCCTTTGATCATCTAATGTCAATTAAAAAATTCAACTTATAGTACCGGCAAGGAATATGGGGTATT
>JBAGKK010000288.1:580505-596199 GCA_037177015.1 Euceroptres primus
TATAATTATATATATACATAATTATAATTACAATTATAATTTTGAATCAAAAGGATAAGAATTTTGAACCTTTTTTTCAAAACAAGGTAAATGTGGTTATCGTCATTTCATCGATTAGCGACAAATTGCGTAATCTTTTAGTTAAATTACTTTTAAAATTAATAAAGGCAATTTTTTATATCTTGGCTCGAATACTAATGATAACCACTGATATACAAAGTTGTTGCAATTTTCACACTAATAATTTAATACGTAGGTAATAGCTTAGTTACATTTCTAAATATAATTGAAAAACGCAGTATTTTCTCAATATTCTTTTACAGAATTGGCAAAATCACTTCAACTGATTCAGAATTCAGAATTCAAAGCAGAATTTTAATAGATTTATCCACTTTATTCACTGGTCTGCTAAACAAATTGCTTCTCTCAGATTATCAATGTTTTCGAGAAAAAATGTACTATTGTGAATTCAAAAATTCAAAAATTCAAAATTGTCTTACAGAATTGGAAAAATCGCTTCTCCTCCCAAAACCTCTTCTCCTCAATACAGAATTTTAAAAGCTTTGTCCACTTTATTCACTGGTTTTCAAAGAAAATGTCTTCTCTAGATTATCAATGTTTCCAAAAAAATTCACAAGGGTGAAGTTTCAAGTTTTGGATATTGATATTGATATTGCACTGTTGGCAATTCTGTAAGTTCATGTTGCCAATACTCATTAAAAGTGTTGGCAACATTGAATTCAAGTTTTGGCAGCACTGAGCGTCAATGTTGCCAATACCTAAATAATTTAAATCTAAAAATTTAATGAAAAGCAACTGCAGAATTTCTGCAATGCTTCCTGAAATAGTACATGATAAAAGTTTAAATTAAATTCCCTCTTGATAGAACGAAATGCTTCTCTAATTTTTCATTTTAGCTTTTCTCAAATTCGATTCGATCTCTTTCGCTGCCTAAAAAATGTATGGGTAGTAATCGTTCCGATGCGTCCTGCAGGACATGACGATTCCCCGAGGATCGTTGGAATCATTTTGAAAGAGTCGGTTATGCAATTTTGATGACGCTTTCCCGCTTCCTTCCAATAGCTTTTTCGATGTTTCCGCCCCTTTGGCCTCTTGGTGGCGGCATCTATATTCTCGACATTTCCAATCATTGTAAAACCCCAACAGAAATATAAAACCATAAACCGATCGGGCGAACGATATGGATTTCATATATAATTCAAAAGTAGGGGATGATGGCGCGTGGATGGAAGAAGCGACCGGCTCCGTACGTGCTATAGATCCTCGGGAAATAGTTTTACAAGGGCGACATCCCTCCGTGCAACATAAACTTAGCATAGGGGTGTCAAAAGAACTAAAAAGGAGAAACCGTCTTCCGCGCTGTTGAGAATAATGCGAAATCCTGGAATAATCTTTTCCTACCATCCTCCCATATGGCTTTCCATCCCACCCGGACAATCGTTCCACCAGGACACGTAAAACTTACAACTCTCCAGGAAAACGACGATAACTTGGATAGGAAAAGATGGAGTGAATGAAATTATTTATCTCATCTGGAAGTACGGGAGTTTGATATACATTATTTCCTCTTCGGATTTTTAAAAGAGCTTTATTGTCTAAATATTCTGTCTGTTTGGAGAGCTGCAAGAAAATATTTTCGTATTGTCTTCTTTAAGGGGTAAGGCCACTCCAGGTCCCAGGAAAATAGGCTGATTTCGGGGATTTTTTTCAGGAGTATAATAAAAACAGTCGAAAATTTAGGTTAAGTACTTTATTGAACAAATATTTAGGTGTTTAAAAATATATTTTTAAAAAATTTTTAATTGAAAATTGTGGCTTCAGAATTCAAAACTGCAAGATACCTTTTATGCGAGGCCTGAATCGGGCTAAACGATTGCTCGGGAGATTTCAACCTAGAACAAAAAACCAATAATTTTTCATTAAGTCGAAGCTAGTGGACTGCGTAGGGAAATTTTAAAATACCGATTTTTCGAAAATTTGACCAAAAAAGTTCATTTTGTCACCCAAAAATTTCATGAAAAATTGTTTATAAAAGTAAAATTTATAACTTATCGCAAAATCTCTACGCAGTCCACTAAATAGTTACTTCCAAAAGTTACTTCCAAAATTTATAACTTATAAAATTTATAAACTTATAAAATAACTTTATAAAATCCCTACGTAGTCCACTTGATAGTGTATCTGAAAAGTTGCTCCCAAAATTTCAAGCGAATCGATAAAGATTTGTGGCATTTCGCCACAAATTTCGATAAAGATTTGTCATTTCGCCCGATTTGAAAAATACAGTTTTGAGAAAAACGCATTTGAAAAGTTGAGTAACATTCTACAGTAGAAAATGTACCTTTAATCTGAAAATTAAAGAAAAATACCTTTAATCTGCGATGCCTGAACCATACAATTGGCCTCCTTTCTACATAGATATTCTCTTCCTCTTCCTTCCTGTCGCGGCAAACCTTCGTAAACGACCTGTTTAAAATTTTTCCGGGCTATTTAACCATTTTTTTCTTATTCTTATATTATATTTAAAATTTTTCCGGGCTATGTAACAATTTTTTTCTTATTCTTATATCTTATTCTATATTCAAGGTAATATATTAGCCAACAAAATTTCAATTTTTTGAAATTTCTGGAGTAGCCTTACCCCTTAAATATTCTGTTTGGAGAGCTGCAAGAAAATATTTTCGTATTATCTTCTCGTTTAAGGGGTAAAGCCACTTCAGGTCCCAGGAAAAAATTTCGGGAATTTTTTTCAAGAGTATAGTAAAAACAGCCGAAAATTTAGTTAAATTACTTTATTAAACAAATATTTAAGTGTATAAAAATATATTTTTTAAATATTTCCGATTGAAAATGACGGCTTTAGAATCCAAAACTGCAAGATACCTTTTATGCGAGGTCTGAATCGGGCGAATCGATTGCTCCCGTAGATTTCAACCTAGAACAAAAAACCAATAATTTTTCATTAAGTCAAAAACTAGTGGACTGCGTAAGGAAATTTGAAAATACCGCTTTTTCAAAAAATGGTGCACATTTGAAAAAAAGTTTATTTTCTCATCCAAAAATTTCATGAAAAATTGTTGCGGCAAACCTTTGTAAACGACCTGTTTAAAATTTTTTCGGGCTATGTAACAATTTTTTTCTTATTCTTAAGACTTCAAGGTCATATTAGCCAACAAAATTCGAATTTTTGAAATTTCTGGAGTAGCCTTACCCCTTAAATATTCTGTCTGTTTGGAGAGCTGCAAGAAAATATTTTGGTATTGTCTTCTCCTTTAACAATATTGCAAAATTAAATATTCATGAACCTGTGGAAATTTGTAGCTTCCAATATTGGCAACGTTTCTCGATCCTTTTGTGTGAAACAGGGTCGTCCTTTCTGCATTATAAAATTCCTTAAGTACATTTGAGTACGTCCTTGATTTTTCTTTCACACGGTCCGCTTTCTTGAAGGACGTGTATGTTGGAGTCAATCGACGCTGATGCAAAGAACTGCCTGCGGATGAGGTTGGGCTGTAGATTTATTGACGAATTTGGCCGCGCATTTGTTCCGCGGATTTCAATACAATTGAAGCTTTTCGCCATTGTCCCGTCTGTCGTATCTCCGCAAATACCCATTTGGTATTATAATTCACGTCCCCCTCATCTACTCCTTTTTTTATTTCTTACGAAATTCACAGAATTCGATTTTGGTTTAATCACAATATCTAATCTGCATAAAAGCAAAATAAAAAGGTTAAATAGAACAATCTTCTTTATTTTCTTGTCCTTTCTCCAAAACAAAGTTGGGGGAAGAGTCGAGGCAAAATGAGGATCGTGGAGTGCATCTCGCCAGAGGCTTTCTCTCTCTCTATATGTGATGTACGGGAGAGATAGTGGCGGCACGTAGCGAGCGGACGCCGTATCGAATAATTGGCTCCCGCGGCAAGTGCACATCCCGCCCATTATGTGCATCACTGCATCGTGGCCATCCGTGACTACCATGGACGGACGTGCGGGCTGACGGAACGAGGCCCCGTCGAATCTCTCCCAGCCATCGGATTCTCCAAGATTCGCCAAATATTTTTTCTCCCTTCAAAAAAATTATTAAGATTTAGTGCTCCGGGATTTAAAAAGGAATCTAAGTTTAATACTCACTCAAAATTTAATACTCAAATTATAACTCACTCACTCAAAATTTGTAAGTAGACTGTGAATAGATTGTAAATTTAAAAAACAGGGAAAAAACTCCGCTCCCCTCTACTAGAATCAGTCACGCCCTATTTTCCCCCACTGCTGTCCATCCTTTCCGTGCGCATACGCACGGAACGAATATGAGGTAGTGGGGAGAAAGTAGGCGTGATCTGTAATGAAGAAATCGAAGTTTTCTCCTCACTTTTTCCTGTTTTCACTTCTAATTTAATTTATTTATTTATTTTATCTCATTTTTGGAGAAATTTAAGCCTTTCGCTTCTTTCTTTTTGTATCAAAATTTGGAATAAAGTGATTGTTATTTAAACAAAGCGGAGAGAAAATAAAGCGCGTCGAACGGTCGGACGTGAGATAGGGAAGTACAAGAACCGTAGAGGCTTTGGATTCCGGGGGTGGGTTATCGTCGACTCGACGCTACACGAACTCGGAAAGGGGTTGGTTGGGGGTGATCTGCATGTCGCGTCATCCGCTTCCTTCGTTTTGCTTCCTGCGAATGAATAAGCCGGGGTTACACCCTCCGGCTGCGCGAGACACCCTTTACAACACAAAAGGGCTTCACCGTTTCCATGCACGACTCTCGTCTACGGTGCGGATGCCGGAAAGCTCGTCCTCAACGCGTCTAGGTGAGACACTGCCGAGTTCATACCGCCTCGACGCTCAAGTCCCGCATTGCTTTAATTTACCGGTGGAGCTGAAGCTCTGCTCTTTCCCTGGTCATTTTTCACTCTTCATAATTCATCTAAATATGATAACTATTTCCTGATTCGGAATTTATTTGGACGTTTTACAGAGGGTTGAATTCCGGACTTGGGGTAATCGAGAAAATAGTATTTAACACCGAAAAAGAAAGAATACTTGAGTTAAAGAGTATTTGTTTGATAAATATTTATTTAAGGGAACCATCCAGACCGCTCAAAGAACAGGCTTATTCTTTAAAAATCTGTAAACTGGAAAATATGAGATTGAATTTATTAATTTTTACACACATGGTAGTTCATGGTTTCATGAATGTCTCTTAGGAATTTTATTTGAAAATCTCAGAAAATGGCGGCGCTGCAACTGTTGCCGTGGAGATCCTCCGCCAAAACGCGCGTAGTGAATCTCGGAAACTTCTGGTCAAATTGACTTGAAATTTAGAAACAATACTTTTAGATAGATTATCTAAAATCTAGCGAAGGGATTTTTTTCTATTATTAGGGAAATTTGGCTCAACTGAAGAAAAAAATTGTATTTTTTACGGAAGAAAAAAATTAATAAAAAAATAATTAATCAACTTATCGCAAAAATCGCACTCTACATTTTAGATTATCTATTTAAGAGAATTGTGTCCAAATTTCAAGTCAATCGGACCGGTAATTTCCGAGATTTACATGCAGAGTTACGCGCGTTTCAGCGGTGGACCTCCACGACAACAGTTAGAGCGCCGCCATTGTTTGAGATTTTTAAATAAAATTTATAAGAGACTTTCATGAAACCATGAACTACCATGTTCCTAAAAATTAATAAATTCAATCTTATATTTTCGAGTTTACAAATTTTTTTTAGAACAAGCCTATTTTTTGAGCGGTCAGGGTGGTCAGATCTCTTAAATTTGTGATTAAATTTATTAAATTATTAAAATTATTATTAATTATTATGATTAAATTATTAAATTAAATTATTAAAATTATTTTCAATTTTTATTATTAACCCGCAAAAAACCGCACTCCATCTGCGCATACGTATATACCACACTAGTGCGAATTGGGATTTCGCATTTTTAAATGTTAATAATTTGTGCATAAATAAAGTAATTATAACTTATAAGATACGTTTTTCGGGATAAAAATTACTGAGAAATGCAATGGTAATAAAAATAAATGTAATAAACAATTTTTAAATAGCAAAAAAAGAAAGAAATGAGAAGAACTTTTCTGAAATGTCATACTTGTTTGAAAATTTTGCTGGTGCGAATTCGCACTAGTGTGGTATTTAAGGGTTAATAATGTGCTTATTTTCCTTGATTTTACAAACTATTTCAAAGACTATTCAAATTTGAGGCACGATATTATATTTATTAAGAGAGAAATGCAAATATAATGCTGAAATTTGAAAAAATAATAAGAAATATATCAAGGAATCGATTTCTGGTGTTCAATTTTTATTTAAAAAAAAAATTAAGTTTGAAAAAATGTTTTTTTCGAAATAAAAACTGAAACTCACCAAACATCAATACCTAAATATATTCTTTATTATTTCCTAAAATTTCAGCATTATATTTGCATTTCTCTCTTAATAAACCCGCTGAATGTAAATAAAAAATCGGTCGGTAATTCGTGACGTCATTATGTATCACATACCCTTAAATTCCAAATTCAAGACATGTGACCGTGTAAGTCTGTAAGTTATTCAGTGCATCAAGTAATAAACTAAAATTTAAAATTATAGAACTGCAAGAAGATTAGATGATATAAATGGTTGTATTAAAATTAAAGTTACCGCAATACCTAAATAGTACCCTCATATGAAATCACATCAAATTTTGATTAATTTATTTACGATACCTGATTATTATATTTTATTATGTCTTATTAATTTTTCTTCATATGAGAAAATGACCCATAAAATCAAAATTTCGAATTAAAATGTTTTTTACGTTTATGGGTAGATTCATTTTACGTAGGGAGTAGTTTGTGAGGATGTTAATATTAAAGATATCTTATGCACAGAGTATTTCCATGTTCTAATTAGATTTTCGAATTACAATCTTATCTACATTTTTGGGATGGTATCTTCTCAAACAATTAGTAATTTAAAAGATTTATTTATAACATTTAACTTTAAAAGGGTAGCAATGGTCTCTAAGTTTAAAAAAATATATCTGCATGTTTGTACACAGTAAATGTACGCAGTAATGTGTACATTTACAATTTAAACAGTAAAAAAGAATACTCAAAATTGTTCAACCTTGAAATAGTTTGGATTAAATTGAGTAAAATTTTGTCTTGATTTAAGCAATATTGATCTAAACTTAATACCACGTTACCTGAATTTCAAAATTTTACTTATTTACAAAATTTACTTATTTACAAAGTTTACTTAAAATCAAATCAATTTTTCTTAAATCCAGACAAATTTTACTGAATTTAATCCAAACCATTTTAAGGTGTAACAATTTTAAGTATTTTTCTTTACTGTGTAGATGTAGAGTATAAATACAGTTTTAAGTATTTTTTTTTTTTATTGTGTAGGAATATAAATAAAGGAATATATAAATATATAAAGGAATAGGAAACTGAATTAAAATTTCGTTAAGTCTCAGAGGTGGTTTTTGCACGTAGGGATAGTTTAGGCAGCAAGAAAATTTAAGAAAATTATTTTTAAATATTCTCAACTTATGAAATATCATGAAAGAGTTAATCTTCTTTAAGAAGCATTAAAATAATTCTTTAAAACTTGAATTTTTGATGGATTTAACTTTATAATGTAAATTTAATCTTTTTTTTTCTGGATGATTTAGAATGGAAACATCAGAGAGAATTCCGAGGTTATACCAATACATATTTGCAGTAATGGGTATTTTCATACGTGCTAGGTACTTGTTCAAAAGGCTTTTCTTTTGAGGCGACTAATTAGTTTCGCAACGCTTTACTTTGCATCAGAGTATAGCTACTCCGGTAGTTTCTCGCGTCGCAACCCTTCCAGTGCCTTTGAAGCAGCGGTGGACCGAGGTCCTGAGTTAAGGACTATTAAATATAAGCAACCCCCGAAGCCCTCATGAGTCGACCCAAGGATGTTAATTGAAAAACCATGAAAGTGAATAACTACCTATAAAATAAAATTAAAAGTCGCACATTGAGTTTCATTCTGACTCAAGAAGTCTCGAAAGGGTTGAAATTGAAACCTCCGGAGAAAATTGGAGGTGTCAAAGACTTTTTTAAAATCTTTTTTTTTAATCTCTTAACGAAATCCAGAATAAATATTCATTTAAATGAATAATAATTAATATTTCATTCAAAAGTTACAAATATTTAAAAAATTAATTTAAAAACAAAATATACTTTTTCTAATTGCTCTAATAGTCTAATAATCTAAAATTCATCAGAAAGTGTCCCCAATTTCTTGAAAAGAGCTTTCAAGAGAAAGAAATTGAACAATCAGCGAGAACTAATTAAGAAATCCACTTAGTCTTGTGGAGTCGCATTTATCAAGCTCGATTCTTTGGCCAGGGAACTTACTGAAAATCAGAGCTCGTAACGTTCGGCCTCTTTTCATTCGATATTCAATCTGTGACTGAAAAACAAGCCTTTTCCATTTTCATTGAAGAATAACTTCTCTAATTGTAAATCATCAAAAGATTCAAAGTTAGAATTGCCAGAAAAAGTGGCAAAATAATAGTTAGAGTTAAAAATAAAACGCAAATCAAAATTGAATATAGTCTTAATATAGAATTTTAATAATAATTTTGAGAATATATATCTCACCAAAAATACTACGTGTAAAAAAACTTTGCCAAGTACATGAGATTCAACAATATTAATATATTTTTTTACTTAAGTTATGGGTAATCAAAAATTGTGAAATAAAAAAATGCCAAGTAGTAAAATTATTTTCATGTCGGTATTTTATTAATTAATCGTTTATAATATTGGATGGTAAATTTTGGCTCTAGGATCAGAATGAATAATTCAATTAATTTTTAATTGAACCAGACGTTTCGGCGCACAATGGTGGCCCTCATCAGTGGTTAATGTTTATTCTGGAAAAAACATTTACAAAAGATTTTTTTAACAGGGACGCAGTGTATGAATGTAGTTTAAATAAGGAAATTATTTCAAATTTGGTTTAGTACAATCTTAAAAATCTTTAGTAATTCTCAGTGGGGGATTATATTGACCCTCGATGGAAATAATCGTTTATAATATTGAATGTTAATTTTGGCTTTAGGGTCAGAATAAATAATTCAATTAATTTTTAATTGAACCAAACGTTTCGGCGCACAATAAAATTAACATCCAACATTATAAAAGATCTTTAGTAATCTTTGCACAAAACTAAAAAAATGTGTGTTATCCTTACAATAATTGGACAAATAATAAAATTTGAAATAATTTCCTTATTTAAACTACATACGAACACTGCGTCCCTGTTAAAAAAATCTTTTGTAAATGTTTTTTCCAGAATAAACATTAACCACTGTTAAGGGCCGCCATTGTGCGCCGAAACGTTTGGTCCAATTAAAAATTAATTGAATTATTTATTCTGACCCTAAAGCCAAAATTTACCATCCAATATTAAAAACGATTATTTTCAATGTAAGTCAATATAATTCCCCACTGAGTATTTGATTAATTATTGCAATAATTATTCAAATAATTTAATAAATGGAAATTTTTATTTTATTAAAAGTGAAACTGATACATTTCCACTACAAATAGAAAAATATTTTTTAACACATTTGGTGGGCTTATATAAAACAAGTACGCCAAATGTGTTAAAAAATATTTTTCTATTTCTAATGTATCATTTTCACTTTTTATAAAATAAACATTTTCATTTATTAAATTAATTGAATAATTAATGCAATCATTAATATTTTACATATTATAATATGTTTATATTATAAAATACAGATATGAAAATAATTTTACTACTTGGCATTTTTTTTTGTTATTTCACAATATTTGATTACCCATGACTTAAATAAGAAAAATATTAATATTGTTGAATCTCGTGTACTTGGCAAAGTTTTTTTACACGTAGTGTTTTTTGTTAGATTTATTTAATTTTTTATTTATGAAAATTCCTAAGTGTTATTTGGAATAAAAATATTTTGTATACCGTAGAGTAGGCCTATTAGGTACAACTTTTACGTATTTTTTGAGGTTTTTTTAACTTCACGCAGGAGAAAAATTTTTTTTAGCTTTTTCATTTTACAGAAAGAGGACTCAATTCTGAAGAGAAATCAATCATTTTTAAATTTTTAAGACATTTTCTATTTACTAATTATCATTGTTGACAAGTTGTACCTTTTTGTACCGCCGATCTTCTAAATAGGTACAAATATTTTGTTTTAATTTTAATTATTTTTGCCGTTTAGTACATTACATAAATTTTAATTGTTTTTGGTCTTTTTTGGCTATTAATACAAATTTTATTTGCATTATTTTATTATTATTATATTTGTATTATTTGTATTTTATTTGTACTCTCTTCTGATGAAATAAAATTTGTATTATTAGTCGTAAAAGGCCAAAAACAATTAAAATTTAAATTGTGTTTTAATGTTTTAAGTATTTAAATAAATAAAACAATTTTTTTAATACTCAGTGAGGGATTATATTGACCCTTGATGAAAATAATCGTTTATAATATTGGATGTTAAATTTTGGCTTTAGGGACAATTAAACATCAACATCAATATTAACGAAATACATTTTTAGAAGAATCTATAATTTGTTTAACATCCTTTTAAGATGGTAAGGTTATATCTAACCGTTTAATTTACTCGCCATCCCCAACTGATACAAATTTTCTCCTGGAAGCAAAAAAATTAGCTCTATATTAAAATAATAATAATAATTACAAATAACTTTTTAGTGATAGATATCACTATCCAAGATAGTGATAACATTTTTTCTTATAATTGATGTTAAAATCTTTAAATTGCAGCACAAAAACTTGATTCTATCATCGATTGCGCTGCAAAATCGAAAATAATAGAAACTGAAAAATGAGGTTAGGTTTCTGATAGGTATCCTCATATTTTATATAGTTATATTTCGAAAACTATCAATTATTGTTAAATATTATTTCAGCATAGCTTTTTAAAAAAGGAATAATTAAAAAAGAAACAAATAACTGACTGCACAAAACTGAAAAATCAGCACGTAGCATAACTTGCTGAACCGGCCGAATTGTTTTCAATGCTTGTGCAGAGGTCGTATTATAAAATTCCACCCTCATCTCCAGTAAAGTAGAAATCCTTCTGAACCTTATATTTTTTCTTTTATTTGTTTTTGATAACAATTCACTCAAAAAAATTTAGTATACAATTAGTATATAATTTATAAGATGAGTTCGTATAATAGATTAAATTAAAAATGTTGATTTTTTAATAAATTTAAGCCTGACTCTACTATTAAAATAGTTTGAAGTCTATTGACAAAAGCATGAAAGGTCAAGATTGTTCTGTATTTCAAAAATCTAGTTTTTAATTTATCATTTCCTAACGAATGCAATAATTATGAACTTATTTCTTCCGAAATAATAAGTAAAATCGTAAAGTAAGGTAATATTGTAAAAGTTTTATGAACATTAGAATACAATTGTATAGCTTACAGAGGACTTTTTGTTAAGCGTTTTTTTATTGAAATTTTAATCGTAGCGTATTTTTTCAATTTTTAATTAATATCGTTGAAACTTGCAGAAGTTGTGTATTTTGGTGGGTTTTACATACCCACTAATTTCGGTTGAGATATTTCATAAATTGGCTGAGATATTCCATTTTTAGTGCAAAAAATCATTTTTGTTATAGATAATAATTCTCGGTAGCGCATTTTCTTATTATTCGCATTTCGCCGATCTCTGGTTGAATTTTTTTGTGAAGATTTAACTTTTTTAGCATTTTGCGTACTTTTGGCGGCGATTCGCTACCGCGAATCATGAATCATAAAATTTTTGCAATTGACTTTCCCAACGATAAAAGTCCCACGGTTGTCTTTCGATTGATTTCGCAAAGTGTAATATAAAATCAGAAAAGGGAGAGACGTGCGAAGCCTAATATTAATTTTCTAGACATATGGGCGTTCATTCATAAGTTGCTCTTGACATCGCTCTTGTTTTCTCTTGGGGTGCCTTTATACTGCTTTCGAGTACCGGGAGTGTTAATAGTGTGTTATGAATACCAAGTTACTTGCAATACAATATAGTGGTAACCAGAGAACAGAGGGTGACTATTTCACCCCTAATTTTTATTCTGAAAAACCACCAAGCTTCGAATGTAACAACAGTCATTAGCTTGCATCCTACCAAAATCTGAACCTAAACAAAATGCTATTCAGAAAAAAAATGTTTTCCTCTTTTAACTTTACAATTTTTAGTTCTTAGGAAGCAGTTAGTCTTTAGTCAGGACAAAATGTAAACTTCTAAATCTAAAGGAAGATGAACGCCTCACTTTTGTACTTTTCACTTTAAGCTTTATAAGGGTGAAAATCTTGGAAGATTTATGACTCAGAAACAGATGGTTTTATGAGAGGGCCTGTGAAAGCTGGGCTGTTAAAAGGAAATCTGGAAAATCACTTGGACTTGGAGTAAAACTGGAAAATATTTCTTTCCGTCAATAAAGCTAAAATTGTTGACAATATCCTTGACATTTTTGTATTGCAGTAACAAGATTATTTGTACCATTGAAAAATTGAATTTTCCATCCAGTTCTGGCTAAGAAATTATTTATAAAAAATCAATCAAGTGTAAAAAGTACTTGACCTTTTTTTATACCTTCTCTTGCTAAAACGATTCATCTTGACTCGACCAGCTGGTAGAAATCAAATAAACGCCGTTATATCGACTAAAGTTATTATGCAGATTACAATGAAGCACAAGGCTATTGCTGTACCAAATGTCTGGGAATACTCTATTTGATAGTATGAGTCATTGTTGAAATAATAAAATCTACAGTGGCCAAAGCTTTGGTACAATAGAGAATAGAGAATAAAGAAATCTTGAATCCTTTGGTCATAGACTTTTAGAAGGGAGCTCTTCGTTCTGATTCTTTTTTGTACTTTATAGAATATAGATTCTAGTATCGAATGCTGCAAAGTTGTAAAATGCATTGTATCATCTCGAGAGCTTTGAGAGGACATTGTTTTAGTACATGAGCTCCAAACAATAGACGATCTCAAAAAATCGAGTGCTTAGTATAACGATACGTTCAAAGGTTGAAATCGAAACACTTTGAGTTGTCAATTGCTTCTAATATTGTTATATTTGTATAGATGCTGAAAAGGCACAAGGAACATACTGTCGTCTTTTGACATATATTTTTCGAGTATAATCAAAAGCAAAAGTGGGAAAAATAAATGAAAATAATGAAAAAAAAAATCGAGCATGTTTTTACATAAATTTTTAGTTAATAAGTTTAAGAATCTTAGGATCTTATTTTATTAATTTACATTTACAATTACATTTACAATTATATTTACATTTACAATTACATTTACGAACCCCTATTGTACTATTTTAATAAAAAAATATTCTCTTCTCTTTTACTAACTTTTAAATATACAGAAATCTGTATTTGTTTTTTTTTTATTAGGGTCTTTTCCTATTCAGATTCAAAATATCTAAGTGTTAATAACTGCCACAGGATCAACAACAGCCTATCACACCCTGCATTCTTCAATCTACAAAGAAGAAAACGAACAGAAGAAACAATTTCTCTCAACATGGGTCCCAAAAAGAAAGCAAAAACGACATTTCGCACGCGAGAAATGCAGGCGTTACTCTCAGCTCCGAACAATACAATCGAATTTTGTGACCTCAAATTTCCTTCGAGCGACATTCGAAGCCACCCATCAAAGGCATCAACGTCAGGTCTTCGTCAGAACGAGGCACCCTTTTGCATTCAATCGACTACTGAAAAGTCTCACCCCGATGTTATAGATGTTGAAGGTGACCACCCTTTGCTTTTACGACCCTCCCCCCAAATTTTTTCACCTCCCACCCCTCGACGTATTGCATTTCGCTATAACTACCCTCTGTTTAGAGGCCAATTGTACCGACGTGGAGCCTTTTTACTCTTTTCCCCCTGAGAAACCCCGTTGGCTGTTTTCTAAGCATGGGGTGAGCTATGCACCATGCTTACTGTATATTCTCTTATTGCATACTTGTCCTGCTCATTTTTCCCTTTCAATTTCCAATGTCCTTTATTCTCCTCCTGGATCCTTGATTTTTTGTTTCCTTACTCCAATCGCACTTCGCACTTGAGTCGAAAGTAAAACGAAAATTCCCGAAAAAAATGTAACTTTATAATTTGAAATATCAATGAACAATTAAATAATAATGTGTTTATTTATAATGTTATAATTTTTATTTATAAAAAAGTTTATAATAGTTGATGATTCAAAATGGGAAGTATTTTTAATATTTCGAGGGAAATCGCAAGAAAGTAAGTCGAGGTTTAAATTGTATGAACAGATAATAACAATTTATTAATAACAAACACAATTTACAGTTTTCTAATGATGGTCGATTTCTTTCATGAATATTTCACTTGCGAATACAAAGATTCTATCCAGCGGCGAAAAGAGAACTATTGTTTTGCTTAAATGTTTATATTACAACTGAATACTGATTTCGTGTTTGCAAAAATAATAGAAATCAAGAACGAGAGTTTGACAATACAAAATCGATTTTTTGTGTAAAAACAATTGAGTTCTAAATTGAAATTGAAAATAAAATATTCGCTTATCACATCTAAGAAATAAATACACTAAACACGACAAGTGCAACGTCATTATCTTACTGTACAAGTATTGAGAAAAATAACAAAAAGTGAGCAGAAATTTATTGCAACTCTGCCTCATGTTGAAAAAAATCAATAGTTTTAGCAACGACTATTTTGGCAGTAGTTAAATTACAAAAGTTAATAGAATAGTTAAATTAACATAATCTTTTAGAAACAATCAATTTTTTAATACATTTTCTCAGACTAAGAATTACATTGGCAAAAGCGTAACACAATTCTATTCTTCAAATAATAAATTGAAACACGTTTATAAACTTTCTCCTCAAGATTGGATTTTTCTCGTCAATTGGCAGCTGATTCGTAAAATCTGAATGTCAAAGTGATATCTGGTAAAGTCTACTTTTACATACATGTAGCACATATACAATAACTATAATATGCTATACTTTTTACAGACATACACGCATTTATCTTGCAATTCACTTCACTATCACTAAGTCAAACAGCTTACGTGATGCTTACATGTTAACGAAATCACAGTTAACGGGAAGCCACTTTGAGGGCGTAATTCATTATACAAAAAAATTTGGATCAAAAACTTGACGAATTACAGAATCATAAATACATATCTCAAAACTAAAAAATTTCGAAAAACTGATTTATCTCAAAGAGAGAGAATTTCCAGCAGAACTTCAGACAAAAAACTGATAGCCCAATAATATCTTTAAGGATGCTCACCTCTCATCACACCTCAAATTTTAATAATTTTTTAAATAGCTTGTAAAGTCGAAGAAAATAACCACATTGTTAAATAGAACAAATTTTAAAAGAAAAATCACACCTCAAATTTTAATAATCTTTTAAATAGTTTTGTAAAATCGAGGATAATTAATAGTTAACGAGGATAATAATTAACCTATATAATAATTAATATAGTATTATAATAATTATAATATATAATAATATATTATAATTTAATATATAATAATATAATATATTATAATATATTATGATATATAATAATATAATATATTATAA
>JBAGKK010000288.1:603682-630452 GCA_037177015.1 Euceroptres primus
TTTCAATGTTGTCAAAACACATTATAGTCAAATAACTCTTTCAATTCTTATTAAAACTGTTTAAAAATTAAATATATGTTTGTAATGATGTATCTAAATTTGATTACTATTGAAAAAAGTGTTGCATTTATTTTCACCTGACCCTAAAGCCAACTACATACATCAACATTTTCTACGAAATTATTATTATTATCATTATTATTATTACTATTATTATTATTCTAGAATCCTCATTAGAATTGGACAATACAGAAATTTTACATAAAATTCTATAGAAATTGGATTAGAATTCTTGTAGAATTCTTATGAAATTTCTATAGAAATTTGAGTAGAATTCTTTTAAGGATTCTATAAAATGGTATTCTACATAAATTTTATAGAATTTTTTCACTTCAGATTTTTCTGAATTTGGTCATTTTCTCCACTTCTTAAAGAATTTAAGTCACTTTTCTCACTTTTTTCGCGGAAAAGTGAAATAATTTTTTTTTTAATTTCATTCTCCGATGAAACTTATTGCTATGCTGAAATGTAACCTTGTTTGTCTTATTTTGAAGGATTATTATTATATCGTTAAAAATTAAAAACCTTGAAAATTTTCGTTGTTTGACAATATCTTCTGATTGTTTAGGTACAGCCTACGAGTCACTTTTCACTTTTGGTCATTTTTTTAGAAGTCACTTTTAATCACTCTCTCTGAATTTGGTCACTTTTTCTACTTAAAAAAAAACATTGTAGTCACTTTTTTCGTGGAAAATAGAAATAATTTTTTGTTAATTTCGCTCTCCGATGACACTTATTGCCATGCTAAAATGTTACATTGTTTGTCTCATTCGAAAATTTTCTCAAATCTACAAAAGACTCCCATAATTTCTTAAAATTCTATAAATTAAATTAAATTTATTCTATGAATAAATTTCTTAAAATCTTCAAAAATCTTAATTTGAAATCTGTTAAAGTTTTTCAGAAAATTCTACACAATCCCGTAAGTCGTCCAGAATTCTCCAGACACTTTGAAGATCCTTCAAATTTTTCTCAACTCTCCATGATTTTCAAAAAAAATTTCAGATCTATTTAGAATTCTCTAGAATTTCAGTATGATTCATAATCTTTGAGACTCTCTCAAAAACTTCTTAATCTTCAAAAACTATCTTCAAAATCAAAAATCTTCCAAAAAACTGTACCAGAATCTAAAAATCGAAATCAGAATCTAAAATCCTCTAAAATATTCTGAACTCTTCTATAACGTTCTAAAATCTTCTGGAGGTTTCCAATAGTATATTATGCAATATGTGCGTAAAATACGGTTTTACACACGCGATCACCACAAGTGGGTAAATCGTACGCACGAGTTGCATACGAAATTTTTTGACACAGTGTGCGTAAAATCCTATTTTTACACACCCATATTAGTAAAATACTGAATCGTAATAAGCCGTTTTACGCACTAATATGGGTGTGTAAAAACACATTTTACACACACTGTGTCAAAAAATCTTTTAGAATTCTCTAAAATCTACAAAAGACACTTGAAATTTTCTCAAATCTTTTAGAATCTTCAAAACTTAACTGTAATCTCTAAAAAATCTCCAAAATATTTTAGACTGTTCCAGAATCTTCGGTAATTATTTGGATTCCTTCATAATCTTTTACAGTTTTTTGGGGTTTGCTATAATAAAATTACAAAGTTATAAATAATATTCTAAAATTCTTTAATATTTTGCAAAGTATGCTAAGAGTATTCCATAATCTTTTAGAAACCTCAAAAATATTCTGAATATGTAGAAAAAAATCTGAAAGAGACTAGAGGATTTTAGAAATTTATGGTAGAATCCAAAGGATTTTTTAGGATTGTAAAAGTTTCTGAAACAGGGTAGAATATTTTTGAAAATTATAATAAATGTTGTGGTGTACTTGAAAGTTTTACAAGATTTTAAGAGACTCTTGCAGATTTTGTTTTGGCTTTAGGGTCCAATAATTAAAAACTTAGTATTATTTTAATATAAAAGGGTCAATACAACCATAAATATAATTTTAGAAGTCTCTGAAAAATTTTGGATACTTCTGTAAGACTTCAAAAGATCCTGGAAGGTTTTAGAAGTTCCTAGAAAATGCTTGAGGATTTTAGAAGTCTTTGGAAGAATCGAGAAACCTCTAAGAAAATTTTAAAAAACGTAGAAGATTTTAAAGTATTTTGAGAGATTTCAAAAGATTTAACGAATCTTAAAGTATTTGGAAAATTTAAAATAGATATTCTGGACTATTTTAAAAAGTTGTCTAAAGTTACGGAAGATTTCGTAAAGGATTTTATAAAATTTTAGAATATTCCAGAGATTTTAAAAGTTTAGTTTGTGGAGTAATTTTTTAGATTCTAGACAGGAATTTTAAGATTTTTGAGAATTTTTTGTAAGTTTCTGGAGAATTGCAGCAGACTTATTTCGTAAATTTTATTTATGGAAAATTTAAAAATTCATCAGTTTCATAATTGATTACTTCTATTATTGGAATTACTCTATTACTGGAAATCTAACCAAAAATTTGTTGGTCACTTTCTGGCCACTTTTGGTCAGTTTTTTGAAAAAAAATGGCCACTTTTTTCCATTTTTTTTGGCTTTCGGGTTGAATAATTAAAAACTTAGTAGTATTTTAATACCAGAGGGTCAATCCAATCATAATTATGATTTTAGAAGACTCTTAAAAGTTCTGGATACCTCCGTAAGACTTCAAAAGATCCTGGAAGATTTTAGAAGTTCCTAAAAAATGTTTGAAGATTTTAGAAGTCTTTGGAAGAATCATGAAGCATTTACAAAAATTTTAAGAACCCTAGAAGATTCTAAATGATTTTGAAAGATTTCAGAAGATGTAACGCATTTTAAAGTATTTAGAAAATCTAAAATATAGGTATTGTGGACGATTCTAAAAGGTTGTCTAAAGTTACGGAAGACTTCATGAAGGATTTTATAAAATTGCAGAATTTTCCAGAGATTTTAAAAGTCTAGTTTGTGGAATAAAATTTTTTAGATTCTACTCAGAAATTGTAAGATTTTTGAAAAGTTTTTGTAAGATTCTGGAGAACTGCAGCAGATTTATTTCGGAAATTTGATTTGTGAAAAATTTAAAAATCCATCAGTTTCATAATTGATAACTTCGGAAATCTAACCAAAAATTTGTTGGTCACTTTTTGGTCACTTTTTTGAAAAATGGCCTCTTTTTTCAATCTTGAACGCCGTTGGCCTGAAATCTGAATAATGATTTAAAATTTAGTAAGAATTTTTCGGTGTAAAGAAGGTCCCAAAGAAAACAACAAATTAGAAATATGTGATTGGCAACGTTTTGGACCTTATATGGTCCCTTTTCAAGTAATAATTAATTAAAAACAACGACTTTAGTTTAAAAACATAAATACAAGAAAATTATTAAATAAAACCATACATAAATAACAAAAATTTATCGAGATATTGAATAACAAAATTTAAGTAAAAAACAAGTTCGAAAAAATATATATCTTAAGGAAAACTTGAATATCTAGTGTATATAATAAATAGTGTATAAGTTTTTTAACAATAAAAAGTCATAAACAAAATGTTTTACCTGAGAAACACATGTTGAGAGACGATGAAAAAGAGCGACATAAGAATTATTAACTTCCTTTGATTATTAAAAAGAAATCCATCAAGGTACCAGGAAAATGCATCAACCCATGAATGAAGATATTCATCATGTATTTAATGAAATACATAATGAAAAAGTCCAGTTCAGCTTGTATATTAATGTTAGCGAAAGTTAATATTAAAATAACTGTCTGATTTAGAAAGAAAAACAAAAAAATATTAAAGTAAGAGTTTTCTAATATAAAATTATTTAGAGGTTATGCACAATGATTTAAACTGTCGATTATTTTTCCTATCCTGATCAAAGAAAATATTTTTTTCAACCCACCCTAGTGTACATTTAGCAATCATTACTGTTATATGAATTCTGGTAGATGTCGAAGGTAGATTCGCCCCCCTGCAAAAAGTATATTCTGATTCGATTAAGGACCAGCAGACATGGAAATCATGTAGAATTTTTTTGTCTTGGAGAGCAGACACATAACGAGGGTGCGAAGAGCGATTCGCCCCTCTGGGCTATGCATAGATTTCGGAAAACACACTCGTGGCCCAAGGGTCGTGGTGTACACCCTTCATATGCACACTGGTCCAACCTAACCCTGGTATAAACGAAATAGCTGTTAGGTGATATTGGGAGCGCTGCTTGGTGCTATCAATATATTTCCCCTTTTTGGAGTTGTTGTTCAGGGGCGTATATAGACGACACCCCAAACTGGGCGGACAGAAAGAAGAAGCCCCTAACCTTCTATACCCGTTTAGTGTCAATTTATTCGGGATTCCCGAGATTCCCGTGGCTTTGCAGCGCGCGATCAGCTCCGGCCGTTTGCATAATATTATATTTATTTCGTCATGTAACCCCTCGTAGACGCGAAGCGCTCTTGGAGTCTAACCCCCTTCCACTGGCATTCCATCCACGGACAAGAAAGAGACCGAAAGAAGGTGGATTCATATACGCTAACCGGGCCGAAATGGGGCTATATACGGGTTACAAGGAAATCCACGAGGCGCGGCCCATTCGGGACGAGCAATTTGGATCTAAGCACCTTATATTGGATCGACCTATGTAGCAGGAAACTTTTTTCTCACAATGAGCTTTGGAAAAATCCTTGAACACTCCCTTGCCGTATGAATTGGCGACAAGACGATAATAGGGAATTTGAGCAAGTTATGTGCGAAAGGTAGCCAAGATTACAAAGATGATTTAGGAAAATGTTAAATCCTGAAGTGAGACTTTGATGGTTTGGATTGTTTGAATAGGTCTCGATAAGAGCTAAAGGAGTAAATAATTATTCCTTTAACTCTTATCGAGACCTATTCATGATCATTTTCTGAACTTTTCTGTCTTCATCAAAGATAATGCCCATCGCCTCATTTTTGGTAAAGTGAGCCAAGATTCTTTTCTATTGAACATGATAAGAGTCCGAGGCGTTCTTTATCGCCTTCCATTTTCAAATATCCCCATCCGACGTCGAAAATTGTACGCCCTCGAAACTACTCGAAACTAACTCGAAACTAAAAATGAATTTTTACAATTCTCATTTGATTAACATTCTCACAAATGAAAATACAAATATTAAGCTTGGTAATAGTAATGATTTTGAGCTTTAATCAAAAGTTCTGTAAATTGAGCGCCATTTTGACATGGCACTCCCACGCTTCCTGAGGGCAGAGCCCGGGCGAATAGTGCACGAGTACGTCGTCGCTGGAGCGGGCCGAACCATGGGGATCGGTGCCCCAGGAGAAAATTATACGCTTTAAATGGATAATTAAATAGCAACGGAACTGACTGAAAGACTGACTGGGGATGATTGCCGGGTTCCGGCGCGAGCATGAACGGAGAATCGCCGCCCGAGGGTTTTGGAGGAGGCTTACCATCCGCCCCGCATCTAAACTCACGAACATTATAATTATCCCCGTTCCCACAAGTCACGAGAGTTGCAGAGCAGCCAGGAAAAAAATTCTTGTCAATTGGCCCTGGACACTCCTTTCGGTACCTCGTTAGGCCATCAATGAATATCGTTTTTCGGCTGTGGAACGCATACATTACTCTGCCACAGAAGGCATGGCTATCTACTTAATATACCGATCACGTACCGATTTAATACGAACCTGCGACCAAACAACTCGACTTCCACTGAGACAAACTAGACGATTGAAAAATTATTAGATGACTAAATATTTAATGGAATTCAAGATCAGATCATCAGGTTCAGAGATTCAAGGTCAAATCATCAGGTTCAGAGATTCAAGATCAGATTATCAGGTTCAGAGATTCAAGATCAGATCATCAGGTTCAGAAATTCAAGATCAGATCATCAGGTTCAGAAATTCAAGGTCAGATCATCAGGTTCAGAGATTCAAGGTCAGATCATCAGGTTCAGAGATTCAAGGCCAGATCATCAGGTTCAGAGATTTAAGGTCAGATCATTAGAGATACGACTTCCACAGGATTTTCCAGTTTAATGATTAAGAGCTTAAAATAGTCAAAGATCACATAAGATGCAAGAAATCTACAAAATTACCAGTGGTCCAATAAAAAAACGGATCTGTGACTTCAGAGAAAGAATAATAGAAAAATTATTATGAAATATTTAAGAGTTTAATGAAAATCAATTGTTGAAAATCTAAACAATTTCCATAGCTTCTGTTAATCTTTGTAACTATAGATAAACAAAAATTGGGGAGATGTCACATTTTAGAACAGACTTCTAATCAAGCACTGTGTGACTCCAGAGAAAGGCTAATAGAAAAATGATGAACTTAATGAAAATTGAATGAAAAAAGGAAAAATATTTAATGAAATATTTAAGAGTTTAATGAAAATAAATTGTTGTAAATCTAAACAATTCCCACGGCTTTATTAATGTCAGACTTGATAAGAATCAAATCAAATCTTTCTTCGACCGTCAATGTATATGTGAGAAATTATTTTTGTAGGTTATACGGTCTTCAAGTAAAATAAAAAACGAAACTCATTGAAAGTTCGTTTATTGATTCTTCTAACGTTTCGGCAAACACTGCGTGCCTTTATCAAAGAACCTAAATTGTATATAAAAATGTAAAAAATATATAAGATTTTTAATAAGATTGTTTAACGTATGTAAAGGTAAAAAGGATAGAAATAAATGACGTACAAAAATAATTCCTCACAATTCCCACAGCTTCTCTAAATCCTTGAAACCAAAAATTGGTGGGATGTCATATAAATTTATAACAGATCTGTGATCAAGCATTGTGTGACTTCACAGAAAGGCTAATAGAAAAATGATTACGAAATATTTAAGAGTTTAATGAAAATCAATTCTTGTAAATCTAAACAAGTCTCACAGCTCCTGTAAGTTTTTGAAACCACAGAAAAACGAAAATTGGAGAGATGTCACATAAATTTTAAACAGATCTCAAATCAAGCACTGTGTGACTTCAAAGAAAGGCTAATAGAAAAATGATTATGAAATATTTAAGAGTTAATGGAAATCAACTGTAAATCTAAATAATTTGCTCGGTCCATCTGCGCGAACTTCTTGTCTCGATAATAATCGTGCACATGACAGTAATTTTTTAATTACAAACTTCCGAATAAATAAAACTTAATCAAAAAGATGTAGAATTACCAGAATTTTGATTTCAAAATCTTCAAAACTTAATTTATTTCTTCTAGGGGTTATATTCACAGGAAATTTGTATGTTCGCTATAAATAACTTTCGAACCGAGTTCGATGGGTAAATAACAAAAGAAAGAACGATCGATCACGAACGAGCCTCGAGAATTGTCAGCTCGACATGCACCACTAATTTCCACAGCTTCTTTAAATCTTTTTAACCATAGAAAAACAAAAATTGGGGAGATGTCACATAAACTTAAAACAGACAAATAATCAAGCACTGTGTGACCTCAGAGAAAGGCTAATAGAAAAATGATTACGAAATATTTAAAAGTTAAATGAAAATCACTTGTTGTAAATCTAAACAATTCGCACAGTCTTTGAACCCATAGAAAAAATGGGGGATGTTACTTTAAAACAGAGCTCTGATCAAGCACTGTATGACAAAGAAAGGCTCTTAGAAAAATGATTATGAAATATTTAAGAGTTTAATGAAAATCAATTGTTGTCAATCTAAACAATTTCCACAGCTTCTGTAAACTTTGAAACCATAAAAAAAATTGGGGGGATGCTACATAAATTTAAAACAGACCTCTGATCAAGCGCTGTTTGACTTCAAAGAAAGGCTAATTGAAAACTGAATTTAAATTGATATATTCAAGAGTTTAATGAAAATCAATTGTTGTAAATCTAAATAGTTTCCACAGCTTCTGTAAATCTTTGAAACCATAGAAAAACAAAAATGGGGGGATGTCACATAAATTTTAAACAGATCTCTGATCAAGCACTGTGTGACTTCAGAGAAAGACTAATTGAAAAATGATTAAGAATCCAATTAGATGATTGAGAGATCAGGAATCGGTCATTTGACCAGATGCCAGAAACCTCAAAATCGCCAATGGTTTGCAGTAAATCAACCCCTTTCCATTAAAAGATCCTCCTACCTATCTCTTACTGCTATCGTCCATGCCGTGGTCCATTTTCCACTTGGTGATCGAGATTAGGCCCACGTAACCTTTGCTCGTTTCATTAGTTCGACTCAATCAGTGGCGGTCCGAGGGTGGGGGCCGATAATCTTGCGGTGACCTAATCAATGAAATTGGGAGACAAAGCCGTAGCAAAACGATAGAGACGAGAAGGGATCAGTTCGGGGTCAGCGGTCGCGAGCTGAGGTGTAGATTGAACCTTGACATTATTGGATGAAAGAGAAGGGCGATTGTCCTCTAGAATGTTGTCCATGATCCACCGGAAACAATGAGGGAGGTGTGGTCCATCCTGAACGAAGTGATGAGGAGGTGTCCCGCACCCTTAGAACCGTGTTACGTTGACCGTAGGACGAATAATTTGATCGTGGGATGCGGGGATGCTGGGAACTGTGTGACGGGTATTCATGTAGACCCAGTTAGACAGGGTCGCGTGATAATGACAGGTCTGGGCGTCACAGTGTGATAAAGGTGCCTTGTGTCACAGACACCACGCCTCACACTGATACCAGTTTTCCTAAACTGCAGTTTTTTTTTAAACGGTTTCTCGTGAAAAACCTAAAACTGCAGTTTTCCTAAACTTCAGTTTTTTAAAAATGGTTTTTAAAAAGAAACCTAAAACTGCAGTTTTCTTAAACTGCAGTTTTTTAAAAACGGTTTCTCGTAAGAAACCTAAAACTGCAGTTTTTTAAAAACGGTTTCTCGTAAGAAACCTAAAACTGTAGTTTTCCTAAACTGCAGTTTTTTAAAAATGATTTCTCGTAAGAAAACTAAAACTGCAGTTTAGGAGAACTGGTATCTCTGGAGATAAGAGATATTTTCTTGACAAACTGTGTCATCTAAAGCCATGACAAACACGGCTTTAGATACAAAGCCATAAAATAAAAGGAATCTCTAGATGAACAGTTAAATTATCAGTCGATCGAAATTTATTCCTAGTCATTAAGACGGGGATCTGCAAAGAATTGATGGAACTTTGAAACTGGCAAAAATCTTCCGGAATTACTTGGCTAGGACAAGAAAGATTTGGCACGTAAAAGAGGCTTCTCATTCTTGCCGGACTCGATTTAGCTCCAGGTTGATCGAAGAAAGTTTGCTGGTCGCGATGACGAGGTAGATCCCAGAGATGATATATCTTGGCAGATGAAGCTGCGGCCGGCATCCATTCGAATTCCACAAGTCGACATACCACTGGTTTGGGTCCGGCTTATCAGTCCTCTCGTATCGGGACGAACCTCATAGCAGGCGAGTCGCGCATAGCTTCGTACATTCCATTGTGTTTCCCCATAATTACATGCTACGGGACACCAGCCGTCTTTTCTCGACAATTCATCACGTGGGAAATCTAGGGAGACCATGTCATTCACCCCGCTTGGACACTCCTTGTCGATTGAAGTGAGTGCTTCCAAGGCTATTGTTGGGGAGATCGATGGTCCTGGATTTCGCATCCCAGAGTTTCCTATTAAACAGTCTAGAATTAACATCGACAACTACAGGATTAAATTCTCCCCCTGAGGGTTTTTACTGGGTCATCATTCTTTGCTTCCAAATAATTATAATTGCAATCAATTTTTAGATTCTTCAAACTGTTTGATCGAATAAGTTAATTCTGACACTTATGACAAGAGCCAGGTTGCAGTTTGGAGGCTGAGAAATCACAGAGTTCGGCTGGTCCATTTGTCCTCCCCTTTCCTCCTCACGATCGCACTCGTGCCATCAGGAGAAGCGTGATGACGAAGCGCGATCTCGGGTGAATCCCACGCCCCAAACGCCCCGCTCGTTAGCCAGAGTCAGCAGTCAGGTCGTCATCGACGTGTCATTCGGCACCGGGGACTCTGCTTTCGTAGTCTGTAAATGTGGCTCTCTACTAGGACTACGTTTGCTACGAACCACCACGCCCATCGACATCGACGATCTGACGCAGCAACGTGCAAGGCAAATTGTCGCCCGAGGTCGATAATGATGTGTCTATGCCTGTCGACGAAACTTGCCAGATCGTTTTTGATATCTGACCGGGGAGTCCATTTCTGAAGTGTGACTAAAGACTTACATTCCTATCTGCCAGTGCTATCTGCTATAACTTAGTAGGGACCTAGTACTATAAATTTATGTATGTGATCTTATTGGCTAACAAACAGATGTAGCAGACTTTATCAGCCGCTGAGTGATTAACATTATCACCACCGTGACGCTGTCGTAAGTTGACGAACTACTGCTTTAGAACTCGTTCAGAGTCGCGAATATGGCAGCTTAGGGTCCTTGTATCACAAATAACTATTTTACCACACCTCCATCATAAGTGCGGTGTTAGGTTTTGATTTAAAAAATCTGCTTAGGGTCCTTGTATCACAAATAACTATTTTACCACACCTCCATCATAAGTGCGGTTTTAGGTTTTGATTAAAAAAATTTGTGTTATACGCGCCTCCTGAGCTGCCGAAAAAGTTCGTTCTGACAAAAAAGACACCATGGACTAGTCATATTTTACGGAACGTGAGTTCTAGAAAACAGAGCAGCAAAAATTAATTTTAAGGTTAAAACCAAGAGGCGATATTATATTTACCTTGTGTTATTGGAGAATTGTATATGCTAAAGGTAGTAAAATTAAGAAACAAAGTTTAAAACTTAGTTCTTTGTTTATTTGCTAGACACAAACTATGAATTGTTAGATTTTTGATTCAGTGTTGATGAAGAGTATTTGGAGGATGAAAATGTCTGGTCGCGTGGAAATGGGTCGTTGGCAATCGTTGAAGAGTCTCGGATGACTGGATCCAATTAAAGTCGATCCATTGCTTTTAGAAGGAAGCGGATTCCTGTTGGAGGTTAGTGCTTAAAAAGACGGGGTAGCATGGAGAGGTCGTCTCGAGGCAATCGGACTAAACTATGGACTCATTTACACACTTAGCTCCGCTTCCTCTTGGCTCGTTTTGGCCCCCCTCCATCAGCGGCAAAAGGTCCGAATGGTTCTCATACAGTCTCTTTACCGCTCATTTTCATTTTATCGCTTGTTTGCCCCAGTCTTTATCCCCCAAATGGGTTAATTCCTTCCTCCTCAAAGAATCCCAACACTTGTTTCATTTCCCTAATTTCTTTCTCATCCAAGAATCAACCTCTTTCGAGGTCCATTTCAATTCTCCAAAGTTGAAGTTAGGTGAGCGAGTGGCCTAGTTGTTACCGACTGATATTTCACCTTGATATTGTATGGGGGTGGGAAAAAGAGGGGTTCTGTCGAGTTCCCTTCTGGAAAAGCATTGGGGTTGAGAAGCAAGGGTAGACCAGAACGGGCCGCCGGCAGCACTTAAGACTATTGTTTTCAATGTAATTGGATAGCTCCTGCTTTCTCTCTTTCCCCTTAGTCCGTCTCGCTTTCTCCAAAACGAAATGCAACTGGGAAGGGTGGCACGAGCGGAGGCAGTCCCCACGAAGCTTCGACAATTATCTTGATTGTTTTATGCATATACCAACGGTTGGGATCCGAGAGAGATGGAGCTGGAGAATGTGCAGAAAGTAAGAGAGAGATGTTCAATATTCTCCGTTCTCTAATTCACCGCCTCCCGGTTCCATCCTTGCTAATGCAACCGTGTTCCCGGAGCGTTTCGCGCACCTGCTGCACACAATTTACTGCTTCCTCGTTACGGCCTGGCATCGATCCTGAAAACATCACTGAGATCAGCAAGACCTAAATTGTTTCCTGGTATTTAAATATTTTGACATGAATTCTAATAGGCTGAAAGAAAGAGGAACGGGGGAAAAAACAGACGGCAAGGTAAGCTCTAGAGTTACAGATTCCTTTTATCGACACTTACCGACATTGATGGTTTGGGTCCATGCTTATTTGATGCAATTTGCAAAGTAATTAACGATTTTTTTTTTTTGAAGAGGGATTGGAAGGAAGATCAATGTGTGGTGTGACGTGGTAGATTTTACCCGTCACATGTTCCTTATTTTGCTGGTATTTGACAGTAAATTCGTGTTTGCTTCGCAGAGCTTGAGTCCGATCTTCCAAAAGGACATTCTCGGTAAATTAAGAATTTTACTTATATTTTGTTTCATTCTGTTTATGTATCTGATCGAGGATTCATTTGAGGAGGTCCGACTGCGAGATATTAAAAATATACCTAAGGGTCGACGAGGATTTTGGATTTTGAGGGATGGTCGAGAGGTGAAGAGCCACGCAGCCAATTTGAATGTTCCCGCCTAAAAAAACTAGAGGGCGACACGAGATGGCCATTCTTTCTACCAGGCAGTAGTGAAACTGCTGATCGCTAGTAACTTGCGCAGAGGCTAAAGTGAGGAAGCGAGATAGCAACGCTTATATTTAACTTCTATTTAACTCCTTACAAGCAACGCTTATATTTAACTTGAAATTTAATTTGAGATTTAACTTGAAAAAAACACGCCTGACCAAATATAATGATTTCCAATTTTTTGCAGTTCTGTGGTACGTTTTGTATCAGTTTAGTTTGGATTGCGTAGGGACGAATTATGCATGTCTACGTGTCTGCGAATTAACACCGGATTGCGGATCGATCATGTGATCGAATCCCGAGTTTCTGATTGGTAGGCGTGATTTCCGAGCCTGCGGCTCGGAAATTTTCGAGCCTTCGGCTCCCTAAAACTAGCGTCCTGAGACTTTACTCTGAAATCTCGAAATTTGCAACGCCAAAGAAAAAGAAGTCTAAGAAACTTTACTCTTTGGTAAATTGGATATTTGCAAAGCAAGTCTCCATAAATAAGAAGAAGAAGGGTCTTTATTCTTGCTCTGTGAACGACCCGAAACGGATCTTCCACCAGATATTGGTTTTAAGAGTAGAAAATAGTTTAAAGGAAAATAAAAATATCTTCCTAAAGATTTAAGAGGTTAGTAAGTTGTTTTAAATTCCAGACAAACAAGCTGGCGGTCACCTTGTTACCGAATTTGAGTTACTCATAATAGTTTTTGAGGTTATGTGAAAGCGTGGTCCCGCCAACGAGATTCTTTTTCAAACCAGAGTGCCTTTGTTTTGTACTAAATACTTGATAATCAGAGTTTTTGAATGTTTTTAGTCATCTCGGTAGTTTTCTTCACAAAAGAATTGTGTAATTTTAAATTACACAATTTTAACACAAAATTTTAAATTACACAATTACATATAAATTACATAAATTACACAATTAACTGGAGCCTGGTATTTTTTCCAGTATTTGCGTCCGGTATTTTTTTCCAGTATTTTACCTAAGTTCATTTGTATTTTGTCTGATTTTGGATTTTCAAGCCATTTATGTGTCAAGTCTGACCAAGCTTGCTCACAATGGATTGATCAATCTATGGATTGATCAATCTATGAATTAATCATCCTTAAATTGGTTTATTTCTCTGCGTTAAAATTGTAATGATAACGTGAAGCTTTTTTTTTATCATTATCTGAGTGTTGAGTATTCGGTTTCTTTTTTGACATTTTCTGCTGCTTTTTTTTGGGGAAGCAGAACTTCGTGGTCTTCGTTAACAATGGCAAGCGACCGATTTAATTAGGATAAGAATTGCTCACGCTTGGATCGTTGGGGCACAATGGCCGGTAGAAACCGGTGGCGAGTACTGGCTGTGGTAGCTCACTTTGTGGCTCGCCTCCAAGAAACATGATATACCGACAAGGGGGAGGAATGGTTGCGGCCGCTAGCGTGGTTTCCAAAAATACCGCAGGCTTCGCAAAAAGTCCGCGGGAACGTAATACTACCAGCGCCACGTGCTAATTATGCAAAAATATGATGCGGTTCGGTTTCGCGGTGCGAGCGCGGCTTTTATGTAGTCGAGTCGTTCGCTGCTTCGTAATTCGCAACCCCCTCGGCACTGTCGTTCCATTCAGACTCAATGCTTCCTTTTATTTTTTAATTCCCTCCCCGAAAGAGATGTACCAAATACCGCCAACCGCGAAAATTGTCTCACTGATTTTGAATTTACTTCAATTAATTATCAAAGTTTTCTTTTTAAGGATTAAGAAACTCATAAAAGAGTGCAGTTTTTTTGCATTTTATCGGCGATAAAATGCATTGGGGCGAATGTCCGCCATTTTCCTTGTGTATGTTTAGTTTCTTGCGAACCTTTTTTTCCAGGCAATAAATAATATTTCGCAGGTGCGCCCCGGGTACGGAGAGCTTGTAATGCGGCGAGCATCGCGTATACGTTCTCGTCAGTGCTACCTAACCTAACCCGCATTTCATGTTTATACGACGCTCTGCATACCGAAATTCTGAATTTTCATCAAAGCAGAAAGTCTCAGTGCGCGGAATGATTGTCAATTACCTTTCTTCGTTTGATTTAAATCGGGGTTAATAAAGGAGGTTTGTTTGTATAATTTAAAACGAGGCATGCAGTTAATTGTAAAAAGACAGAGAATAAAAGAATTTAAAATAATTGATTGTATTTTCTTCTGTTGCAGCATCCCTATCCCTCGGAAGACCAGAAAAAGCAGCTGGCGCAAGACACGGGGCTAACGATCCTTCAAGTCAACAACTGGTGAGTACAGTAATCGGTCTTGGGTATACTTTTGATACTTGATCGCGATCGATCGAGATCCTCTCGCAGATAAGGATCGGCGCGCAATAATTTTCAGAGTACCTGCAATAATTCCCGATGCATTTATGGCACACGCGAAATCACCTGGTTGCCCCGGAGCGTATATACTTTTGCAAAAAGTTAGAAGATTTATTATCGCGAGAGGAGAGAAAAGAATATGTAAATTGATTTTCCGAGATATGTATCGAGCTTCGCGTCTTTCAACGAATGAATATCAATATTTTCCATGACGCACTCCTTTTTTTTAAACCGAGATAATCATTATTTCATGAATATATGGATTATATTGTTGCGACAATCAAGAGGCAAATGAAAAAATTTTGGTCAATATCAAGCATTAGTTGATTAGTATTCGGTCAATTATTTATTGCGATTCGACAAGTTGCCACTCGGCGATTGAAAGTTTTGAGTACATGTATAAGGATTAAGTGCGCAAACGCGCATAAGCGCATTACCATTGCGTTTTATGCGCCTTTAATCTCTGCCAAGATAAGTACCTCTTGGCCTATACGCCTATACACCTACTCGCGAGTCGCTATTATGTAGCGGTTTTACGATTTTCGTATCTGGGCCGACGACTTCGTCGACAGGCACCCGTCGGTATTCTGCGCTCACACGCTCGAGTTCTCGAGATAGTTCGCCAAGGTTTTATGAAGCGAAAAACGATCCTGGGTCTCCTTGCTTTTCTACTCGCGATACCTCACACAGTCCGTATTCCCACGAATGCACATCGTTTGATTTTTGACGATTTCAGTATTATTTAGTGTTCAGTTTTCTAATTGCAAAATTTCACTCAATTATGTTTTTGCATTTCTTTAAAAACCAGATCTATTTTAAAGACAAATCTTTTTCAAGTCTCACGAAGCAATGATAAATAATAAAACAAATAAACAAATAAACAATAGCAAATAAACAAAAAAATAAAACGAAAATAAAATAAAAATAAAATGAAAATAAAATAAAAATGAAAATAAAATAAAAGTAAAATAAAAATAAACATAATTATAAATAAATAAATAATAAAAAATAAAACACTTAAAATTGTTAAAACTTTACAAGATGATGAGTATTTAAACAACAAATGATTTTAAACTAATTATTCCAATTTAATTCCGAATGAAATACATCGGATTCGTTAAAACAAGTTGCAGTTAACCTACAACTTTAGCTCAAAAATGGAACAAAAAAATCTCACTACAGTTGAAGGTTAAGTTTGTTTTAGTTTAATGATTCCGATGTAATTTTTCGGTTTTAAACTGAACCAATTATTGGAAAATCATTTATTCTGAGGACATTAACGTCTGCAAAGTTTCATTAGGTTTAAGAGGGTCATCTCATGTAAATGCCGGATTTTTGTCGCCGGTTTGGGTTTTTTTTTATGAATAATAAAAACATGGTATCTTAAGATTTTTACTATATATTTATTAACATTTCAAGAAGTTTTCAGAATTATTTTAACTTAAAGTATAAATTTCAATCGACTTTACAGCTGTCGAAAGTGACTCATGCCAAAAAAATGTATGTCCGTGGCTGCTATGATTCCGGCTGTTCTGCTTATCGGAAATCAAGAAAACCAACGGCATTTTAATATGTAGATCTGTCGATATAGTCGGAAGCAGAAATAAGCCAAAATATTAAAAATTACATTTTTGAGGCAGTTTTGAAGAAAAATTACGATTTTTGTCTTTTTTTTCGACCTTTTTAACTTGACAAAAAAACCTATGTCAGATATGTTAATGATTGTGGTTCGAGCTAGAACTACGGATGTTCTGAACATACCATAAAAATTTGAGCGAAATCGGTTCAGTAGTTTTTGAGAAATCGTGGCAGCCAATTTGAAAAATGCAGTTTTGAGAAAAACTATATAAAGTCGATTCCACTCCATATTTTGACGACAAAAAAATTCTGAATGACTGTTCAAATATTAATAAATATATAGTAAACATTCCAAGATACTGAGTTTTCACGGTTAGCCAAAAAAAATTTCCCAAAAAACCGACAAAAACCGGCCTTTACATGAGACGACCTTCTTAAGTATTTTTAATAAGAATTTAGTTAGTGTTAGTGTTAAGCTAACTCAAAGTCTCTCCTCTGAAAGAATTCCGTAAAAATTACGGAAAAATGGATACTGTCTAAATTTCTGTAAACTTAAAGGATCTAGTTTTCTCCGTTTTATCGCCTTTCTTTGAAATTTACTGGAAAATTGGTAAATAGTTCCAAATTCAGGAAATGGCGATTTTTATTAAAAATATAAAAAGTCGATTTGAGGAAGATTTCCTCTAAATTTTATACAGAATAAAAAAAGTACTGCAAAAAAGACTCTTATTTGAATTTGAATATTGTTTTACGAATTGGCTTTTTTACAACTAAACCCATCTTAGTTTTTTTCACCTATTTTTTCATTCGTTTTTAATATTTATAGGGAATTTTTTGAATACATTCTGTTTGGTTTAAAATATTTTTGAGACCAGGGGAATTTTTTTTCGTGAAATTTAATTTTTGAAGTTTTCTTGTAAATTGAGATTTTCTGCGAGATGCATGTGTTTCTAATTTTAAAAATCCACATGAAATTTTTTCCGCAAAATAGTATGAAATTTACTAAACTTCAGCATTAAATATAGCTGAGGTGAAGTGATTTTGTCATAAGTATAAAAAAACGATTTAAAAAAGGGCATTTTTCGATTTTTTGTAAAATTTCAAATCAGATACAAAATAATCAATATTTTTAAATCCCCTTGAAGAGGGGTAAGCAGAAGAAGAAGAAGAAGAAAAAGAAGAAAGAAAAGAAGAAGAAGAAGAAGAAAGAAAAGAAGAAGGAAGAACGAAGAAAATTTTTCAAAATTTCAGAACATGTTTAAAAATCTTCTATCCTCCTCTAATATTTTCTTTCAGAATTTGAAAAATCGCTTAAGCTGGACTTCCTTATTATTAATTTTACGAGAAGAATTTGATCTTGCAGATTATCCAAATTAGGAAAACATTAAAATTAGTTAAATTAACATTTAAATTTTAAACATTTAAATTAGTCCTTAATAAACTGTCAAACACTAATCTACTCTCAGATCTATAATTAACCATTTTTGCTTTACATTTAACTGGAATTTCTTTAATTTTGGGATCAATTAATTTTATTACAACAATTTTAAATATACGAATACTAATAATATCCATGGATAAAATTTATTTATTTGTTTTAACAATTTTTTTCACAACAATATTACGGTCTACCATGAGCATGTAATCTGTTCTCAGATCTATTGTTTTGCACACTACGACTCATTTAAAGAAATGGAAATCAAGACGAAAGAGTTCTGTGCTTTTCGATCAGTGGTGGCAGCGGTGGGATTCGAACTCACACCATCGGTTTTAAAAATTATTATATTATATATAACATTATATCATTATTATATATAAATATTATTACAAAAATTTTAAATATACGAATACCAATAATATCCATGGATAAAATTTATTTATTTGTTTGATCAATTTTTTTCACAACATTTTTACGGTCTATCATGAGCATATAATCTGTTCTCAGATCTATTGCTTTGCTCACTACGACTCATTTAAAGAAATGGAAATTAAGACGAAAGAGTTCTGTGCTTTTCGATCAGTGTTGGCAGCGGTGGGATTCGAACCCACACCAACGATTTTAAATATATTTACTATATTTATAAATAATTAATTATTGTCATGAGACGTGACAATTCTTTAAATTACTTTTTTTGAATTCACCTTGAATTCTTTCGAATTCTTTGGTATCTTTTGAATTCAGGTTTACATAAAAATTGCTAGTAGTTACTCCCTCGAAGTTACCTCATGAAATGAGAGGGATGCAATAATTAAATTAAAAATACTACAAACTAAAGTCACCGAATTCAGTGGACCAAACGAAATTCGTCAGTTCATTGATAGTGTTCCACCTTAGATGTACCAGTATTAAAACAGTCATTTACTTGGGATGATCCCAAATCCCAGATCCACATATCTGTCTCTCATAAGGGCAGACACTAATTCCTCCGGATCTGGTTTGATCGCGGAAGGGTTAAGACCCGTAGAAAGCGCCTTCTCCGGCTTAGACTTCTCAGGACGACGTCGTCGTGTCGGAGGGTTGATTCTCCCTTGCTTTCGACCCTCTCTATTCCTCGCTTCGTCGTTGATCCAAAGCGGGCTTTCCCTATCGCACCATCTTGATAGATGTTTCCTGGAAACACCTGCGCCAACATCCGAATTACCGCACCGACACCCCCTCTTGTTTACCGTGAAAATTGAACAAACCTCCCCTACCCCACCCCCTAAATCCCAGACACAACCAAGGCCCCGAAGTAGAGTTTAATCCTTTGCGCTAACTTTAGAAAGTGAGATCGAAATAATCCGGGTTAGTACGTCGTCGTGAATCAGCGGACGCTATATTCGCGAGGTTATAAAACGCGGAATGAATTGCCAGATACCTTAACCCCTCTTCTCTGAATATGTCACACCCTCTTCCCCCTTCACCCGCCCCTTTTTGGTCGCTCAACGAAAATGCGGGTGGTTCTTCGGTGTATAAATAAAATCGTCGCGACGAAACAGCGAGAGGCTCTTCGTCCTCTTCTTCGTTGAGTTTATTATAAGAGATTGACCAAGAAAAGGGGGAGGAGGAACGGGGAGGTGTGTCGGTATCGCGGACGCGTCGTAATTGAGCACAAATCAAGTTTAAGAAGCCCCAGACATCTGAAACCACGTCGAGTTTCGTTTCCTTTCCAAAATGCGAGGCAATGGTTGTAAGGCAGATTCTTAAACGCCCACGGAAGCGCGTTAATTAACATGTGGATAGATCGTGTTATCCGCTTCTTAATTTTAATCCGCGTGATTCCAGTGGAGCAAAAGATGACGTGATTTATTCGGTGCAATTAGAGAAATGCTTGTCGTGCTCGGAATTCGTCGGTGGTAAACAAGACACGAAGAAACGGTTTTAAATTATGAGAACTAAAAAATAAGAGCTTTTTATAAGTTTACTTATAATTGTACTAGTTTTTTAATTTTACTTTAATTTTAAATTTTAAATTTAATTTTACTAGTTTTGAGTCCTTACAATTTTTGTGTTGTTATTTATTTCGGAAACGAATGTTAACTTTGTTTTTTAAATAGGACTTGAGAAATTTTCTGTTTTATGAACATTTTATTAAAATAATTTTAACACTGTTTCATTTGTGAAAGAAGATATCCACTAATTGAAAAAATTGTATTCAGTGTTTTAAAACTATTTATTTTTAATTAATATTTCAAGAATAATTTTTTCATAAAACATGGTTAAGTAAGGATGTCTAGCATCCTGGAAATCCTTGAAAACCTAGAAAAGTCTTGAATTCTTTTTTACCTGAAGAAACCTGGAAATGTCCTTGAACTTCATTTATAGTCCTGGAATTATTATTTCTACATCTGAATTAGTAGTTTTCTTTAATTGAAATAATGAAAAGTCGTTTATCAATTGCTCTAGCAAGCTTTTGTAGAAAACTAATAATTCACTTAGGCTTACTAATTCATTAAGTCACTCTCTAAATCTTAATTAGTTAAATTCTACTAATTCATCAGTAACTGAATTTTAGCTATGACAATTAGTAGAATTCTACGGACAATTAGTGTAAAATTACTAAAATTTCATTAAATTTCTATTGATTCGCCAGAAGAAACGATAACTGAAGTTTCAATTATGCTTACTGAAATTTTAGTTATCGTTTCTATTGGTGAATCAATAGAAATTTACTGAAATTATAGTAATTTTATACTAATTTTTCAGTAGAATTCTACTAATTGCCATAGCCAGAATTCAGTCACTGATGAATTAGTAAAATTTGACTAATTTAGATTTAGAGAGTAGGGTTACTAAGTGAATTTATAGTTTTTTAAAGTACAATAATAGTTGTTTTTATTAAAGATTAGTAGAAATCAGTAGAAATGCTTATTAAAACAGTTGATAAACGTCTTTACAGTATTTCATTAGTAGAAAACTATTAATTCTTCTTAGAGAGTGTTCTCTTAAATGATAAATAGTTTTTTTAACTTATCAGATCTGCTAGCAAGTCACTTTTTTCGCTTTTAGTCACTTTTTTTAGAAGAGGTCACTTTTAGTCACTTTTTCTGAATTTGATCACTTTTTCCATTTTTGAAAAAATTTTACTCACTTTTCACTTTTTTAGATGAAAAAAATTTTCCTTAATTTTCAAATCGACTACAATTTTATATATTTTTCCGAAATCTTTTAGAATTTCCCAGAATCTACAAAACACTCTAAAAATCTCTTAAAATCTTCAACAATTGAAGGAAATTGTTAAAATCTTCTGAAATTGTTGAAATTCTTTTAAAAATTTTACCCTGTTCTATAGTCTTCCAGAATCCTCCAAACTTTTTCAAACTCTTTCTTAAAATTCTTTAATATTCCACTAAATATACTAGACTGTCCCAGAATATTCCAGAATCCTTTAAAATCTACAAAAGACTCCTAGAATATCTTAAAATCCTCTAGAATCTTCAAAACTTATCTGAAATCTGTTAAAATTTTTCAAAAAATTCTTCATTGTTCCATAGTCTTCTAGAATTCTCCAGTCTCTTTCCAGATCCTTCAAATGCTTTTCAAATCTTCAGTAATTTTCAAAAATTTGTTTAAATCTATTAAAATTTTTCTAAATATTATAAACTGTTCCAGAAGTTTCTAAAATCTGCTGAACTTTTTCATAAACTTCTAGAATCTTCTAGAGGTTTCCAAAATCCTGCAGAATCTTTTAAAATTCTTCAAAATGTAATAAAGTTTTCCTAAATATTATAAACTGTTCCAGAAGTTTCTAAAATCTTCTGAACTTTTTCATAAACTTCTAGAATCTTCTAGAGGTTTCCAAAATTCTGCAGAATCTTTTAGAATCCTTTAAAATCTACTAAAATTTTTCTAACTATTACAAAACTGTTCCAGAAGTTTCTAAAGTTCTCTAAAGTCTTCTGAACTTTTTCATAACCTTCTAGAATCTTCTAGAGGTTTCCAAAATCCTGCAGAATCTTTTAAAATTCTTCAAAATGTAATAAAGTTTTCCTAAATATTATAAACTGTTCTAGAAGTTTCTAAAATCTTCTGAACTTTTTTTTAACCTTCTAGAATCTTCTAGAGGTTTTCAAAATTCTGCAAAATCTTTTAAAATTCTTCAAAATCTATTAAAATTTTCCTAAATATTATAAACTGTTCCAGAAGTTTCTAAAATCCTATAAAATCTTCTGAACTTTTTTATAACCTTCTAGAATCTTCTAGAGGTTTCCAAAATTCTGCAGAATCTTTTTAAATCCTTTAAAATCTATTAAAATTTTTCTAAGTATTATAAACTGTTCCAAAAGTTTCTAAAATCCTCTAAAATCTTCTGATCTTTTTCATAACCTTCTAGAATCTTCTAGAGGTTTCCAACATTTTTCAGAATCTTTTAGAATCCTTCAAAATCTACAAGACTCCCGAATCTACGAGACTGTTCCAGAATCTTCTGCAATCTTCTAGATTCTTTCCTAATCTTTTAAGTTTTTTGTGTTCTCTTATAATAATCTTATAAAATCTAAATCTTAAAGCATATCCTAAAATGTTTTAATATTCTACAAAATATGCTAGAGTGTTCCAGAATATTCTAGATTCTTCTATAATATTTTACAGTTTCTTGGGTTCTCCTATAATAATCTTATAAAATCTTGAAGAATATCCTAAAATTCTTTAACATTCTGCTAAATGTGCTAGAGTGTTACAGAATCTTCTCGAATCTTCAAGAATATTCTGAACTTCAGAATTCTGCAGAGAATCATTTAGAACTCTCAAAAATCTACAAAAAACTCCCATAATATTGACTAATTCTTCTGGCCTGTTTTCAGAATGTTTCTAAAATTCTATAAACTGTTTAAAAATCTGGGGAAAAGAATCTGGAAGTGACTTTTAAAAAATTTTAGAAGTTTATAACAGAATTCAAAAAACGTTGGCAGATTTTAAAAGATTCTGAAACAGTGTAAAATGTTTCTGAAAATTATAATAGATTTTGGCGTATATTTGAATGTTTTAGAAAATTTGAGAAGACTGAAAAATTTGAGATATCTCTGTCAGGGTCAGAGTTCAAACGATCCTGGAAGATCTTAGAAGGTCTTAGAAAATGCTCGGGGATTTTAGAAAACTAAAAGAATCACGAAGATTCTGAAAGATTCTAAAAAGTTCAAAAAAATTTAGAAGATCCTAAAGTATTTTGCGGGTTTCAGAAAATTTAACGAAAAACGAATTTACAAGTCACTGAGAAAACTGTTTGGTTTGGACAACAAAACGATTTGGTTGCTATAGAAGCAACAAAATTTTTTGGTTGTTCCAACCAAATTTTGATTCTTTCAACAAACCTTTTGTTGAACCTTCAACAACTTTGTTGATTCAACCAGAAAAGTGGTTTTCTTGGTTCAACAAAATGTTTGTTGGTTCAACAAAAGGTTTGTTGAAAGAACCAAAATTTTGTTGGCACAACCTAAAAATTTGGTTGCTTCTGTAGCAACCAAAACGTTTTGTTGTCCGAACCAAACAGTTTTCTCAGTTCTCCCCCCCCCCCCTCTATATATATAAAAAAATAGGTATTCTAAAAGATTCTAAAAGGATGTCGAAAGGTGTAGAAGATTCCATGAAGTATAAAAATTTTTGTTTAATTTTTGTATAAAATTATTGTATAAAAATTTTGGATAGTTTCAAAGATTTTGAAAGTCTTGAAATTTGTGTAGCATTTTTGAAATTCTAGTCAGGAATCTAAGATTTTTGAGAATTTTTTTATAAGATTTTGGAGAATTGCACTTGCAGTAGACCAGTTTTGAACATTTGATCTGTTGAAAGTTTTAAAAATTCTTCAATTTGAAAATTAATAATTCGGAAATCTAAATTCTTGTCCCCAATTTTAGCAATCGAAAATTTTTTATATTTATAGAACTTTTCTAACTTTTCTAACTTTTTCATAGAACTTTTCCTCCTTCTTAAACGTCAATGAATAATATATAATATAATAATTCATAATAAAATCATCAAATTTGAGTTTCCTTATAAAAATTTTGCATTTATTATCAATTATTTGCTTCTTTGGTATTTTGTACGAGTGTGCAAAATTTAAAAAAACCCCGAACCTGACGGGTCGGATCGGATTTTTCCAGGTCGGATCGGGTATGGTTGTTGGGTCATCGGGTTAACCCGAAACTCGACAACCCGACCCAACCTGAAAGCCCGAGAATCCGTTCTGACCCGAAAGTTCAGTTTAAAAATTTCCAGAAATTTCTGGGAATTTTTTGGAAATTTGTAAATTGGACTTTTGGGTCGGTTCGGGTTTCGGGTTAACTCGACAACCCGATAACCCGACCTGATGACCAACCCGACGCGAATTATTTTGCACATCACTAGTATTTTTAAAAGCAAAGATTTTCCCCTTTTCCGAAAAGTAAATCCCCTATTTCCCCTACAATTGAAAAATGCCTACATTATTTTTGACCACTTAAACTTATTTTTAGTGTTGTGGTGAAAGGGCTTATTATTGGATTTGTTTTAGGAAAATAGAACTACCGAAAATTGGTTCACTTTTTGGCTACTTTTTTTTTAAAAAAATGATCACTTTTTCAACGTTTTTTGAAATCCACCTATGGATTTGTGGGCTTTTTAAAGATTTTTTTTTAATTTTGCACATCCCTACAAAATACCAAAGGTCCAATCCAAAAATTTCAGATCCGAATTTGCACATGTCTAAACATTCGCAAAGCTTCAACCACTCTAACTATTCTAAATAGCTATTTAATTATTTATTATTAAAACAAGTTCCTGTTTCTTTCCAACTCGGAATTCGCGAATTAGGTGTTGAATTTTCTAGAAGGTGTCGCCATGAGTTAAGACGTATGCTCGCAGCACTATAAAGTTCAGTATTCGTGTCTGCGTTTTCTTCTCCTGCAATTTCCACAAGGCGACTTCTCCGTAGAAATATCTCGTCCCGTGGAAACTCATGTTTCCGTAATGCAATTAGATGGCGCACATGTCGGGCGCGGCTTAGAAATGGCCGTCCCAATTAGAATACTCGGGGACAAATGAAATAATTCGTAAATAAAATAGACGCCTTCTCTCCGTGGTGCATTGTCCCATTCCTCCCCCCTCTCTTTAACCAAGGGGAGGGTACGCGTTTTCCTGGGACTTCGCCACCACATACCCTTCGCCCACAATTTTCCGTCACATATATCAGACGAGACAGTAGTTAGAACCGGTGCCAGCTTGTTATCCGCGTACTCCTGTAATGCCCTGCATCATTGCGGAAAATCGTTGACAAGCAGCGATGAGAATTTATCGGGCACAAACTGCTTCGAGATTGGCTGAGACGACTATCGAATTCCAAGAATGCGGAATCGACGAGCTTCAGTCGATCAGACAGTCCGACAACCGTCCAAAGCCAATTTACCATTTTACTGTACATCTTAAATCCGCTTACCAATTCTATTCTTTTCACAAGAAAAGTAACCACAAAAGTAAAAGTACAAAAGTACAAAAGTACAAAAGTAACCACATAAGAAAAACCACAAAAAAAATCTAAAAAGAACCAGAAGGTGTCTAGTAAAGTTTGCTTTTGCCCTAGACCGTTTTACCCCAGAGGAAATTTCTCCAGTCTACGTCTATTTTGTCTAATGTTATTAAAATAGTCTAATGTATATTAAAATAGCTGAGATAGTTTATTGGGGTAATTCTGCTCGAGGTACTTTGATCCAAATCCGAAACTGACAATAACTACCAACTTGCAAAATTATCAAGCAAAAGGGAAGTCAGTCTTAAATTAAGCAAATGCAGTCATCTAGCGCCGTTTAAGCTATGAGTGTCAACCACTAACTCTCCCTCTTTTCTAGATAAAGTGCAGTGGTGCACTCGTGGTGCAAATGTGTACTAATATTCTTGCTAATTTAACCACTTTCTCTCTTTCTCTGTCCTCCCTCTCTGTGGATATACGTCGCTAATAAAGCAGACGTTATTTATCGACCTCCCCTACCCCCGACACATAGTCCAAGGTACTTGGCACTTAGGCCGTTTATTTCAGCGAATCGTAGAGTCACAGCTTTTTTTTTCCTTTTTTCATTTCTGTCTCTTTCATTTTCGTACTCTACTTGTCTCACGATACGTACTGTAGAAGATCCAGGAGTTGAGCTATTTACTTAGCTTATTGTGCAGAACATAATTTTATCAGATGGCGTAGAGAGTTTATGATGAAATCCTTCAAGAAACACCTGGATGACTAATTGCCTCTGGGTTGAATTTAGTTTTGCTCATATTTTAAGGCGAATGTAGTTTGTGAGATTTTCCTAGCAATGAAATATAAAAATTAATAGAGTAAGAGCGCCAGTCGTTGCCACTGCGCCGGTCGTTGATACCCCTCTCTAGTTTTCTCAAAATAATAAAATAATACAAATATTTAGCGTATTTTGCCTACGCCAGTTGAATTGTACTGTAATTTTTACATAAATTGTGTATAAAACTGATATAAAACAGTTACATATTCATCCGTTAAATAATTAAATTCTAAATTAATATTTTTAGGGTGCCAAGATTTTTACGCTTTTTCTAAAAAAAATCTTTAGCTGATGGCACTTTTTTATATTGCCACAGTAATATTATAAATAAATAAAACTACTCAAGTCCGTAGAGAGGAAAATCAGGCCCCGGGGGTGGGAATGACGGGCCCTTATATTTAATTTTGGAAATTTAGAATTCAGGCCTTTATTTTTTAAAAAAATTATTTTCTCACAGTTCCGAAAAATCCGGACCCCCTCGAAAATTCCGTGCCCGGGAAGAATCTCCCCGTTATCCCTCCCCGCCCCTCTCGTCAGGCCTGAAACTACTTCATTTCTTGTGGATATTATAAAGAAATACCGAAAGTTCAATAAAAGTAAGAATTAAGACTTGTTGGTAATTTGTTTATTTATTTTGAGGGGGATTCAAATGGAATTTTTTATATTTCATATTCTTAGGGTGCCAAAATTTTT
>JBAGKK010000288.1:678738-707924 GCA_037177015.1 Euceroptres primus
TTGTTCGTAAGTTTTTTGACATCTAATTTTTACAAAATTGATTTATTATAAGAAAAATAAAATCAAATTCAAGCTACTGCCGAGCGAAAACATTTGTTCGTAAGTTTTTTGACATCTAATTTTTACAAAATTGATTTATTATAAGAAAAATAAAATCAAATTCAAGCTACCGCCGAGCGAAAACATTTGTGCGTAATTTTTTTTATTGATGATTTCGGTCCTGATAGGCAGATGTTTCCAATTGGTAACATTCATTCCTACCCAGTTTGGAAAATACCAATCTGAGCAAATGTGATCAGAAACATTGTTTCACCATTTTATGCTCTATCCGTTACAGTGGAAAAAATCAAATAACTAAAATTGTTTGTTGAAGAACTTGTTATTATGAAATGGAATGATGTACTTATCCACCGTTTGGAGGGGAATTGGATGGTAAACTATTCTATTCGTGTAACAGTAGACGTGACCAGCACACATTGTGAACGCCGGCACCGGCAGTGGCGGGTTAGCATCGGCCAGAGGCCAGGCCGTAAGTTTCGCGAGGGTCGAGAATTTATTCCACTGAAGGAAATTTCGTTAGGCACAGACCAACCGCGGCAGATAAGACCGGTGAACACGCAGATAGACGGTTCGAGGTATATCCTCAGGAAAGGCTCGATCGCGACGTGGACGTCTCAAGCAAGGCGAAACTCTCTCCTTCTTTCTCTCTTCTCTCTTCTTCTTTCATCTTCTCTCTTCTTCTCTGAGTTTCTCAAGCACGGGCGAACATGCGAGCGAATCGTAAGTTAGGGTGATGGCAAAGTAGAAGGTTAGCCGCGCAAACATAAAGTTCCAGACTTACGACGCAAGATCCCCGATAGCTCCTCCTCGCGGTGGGCATAAAAGCATTAAAAAAGCGTCGAGGCAAAACGCAAGTGCATGTCAGTATTCACAGGCATATATGTAACTACACCAGCAGCAGCTCCCAAGTCTCCGCGAGGAATATGTGTCCTATGTGTGTACAGTACAGTACCCCACAAACCCGAGAAGGGGTGAATTTTTCTTCCTTTTAGTCTGCCCCGTGTTCCAACCTCCTTCCTTCTTCTTCTCTCCTCGTCCTTTTCTTCTTTCTTTCTTACTCTTCTTCTCGGTTGCATGTGAGTTCCTCGCGGTAGACCCCCGCGGCGCCCAACCTGTCTTTCCAACACCGTCTCTCTGCTATCTTCGGATAGTCGTACCTGATAATCCTGCCGAGGGCGCTTAAATTTCTTTTACCTCACGACGAGGTGGGTCTCCAGATAACGATAACCTTAGAGCGTACCTGCATTACACTGCAAGTGCAAGCTTGCTCAGATTAGTCAACTACTGATGCTGACTTCAATTTTGACTGTGACTCTTTTGGTGAAGGAAATTCTGGAGTTTTTGAAACCTAGCATGGAATATTTTATTCACATTCCCGGAGGATAACATTGGGACAGGCAAAAAGTTGTCTTGAAACAAAAGTATCGTTCTCTTGCGTGTTTTATCTTGAACCGCGAACTTGATTTAAGACTTAATTTAAGACATTGATTTAAGACTTGGTGCGCTTCTATAATTTGGGCTCCGAAATTTGTGACTCACACTGAGACACTAGGAAAAGTGCAAACAAATTTCTAAGAGACTAAATTTGTGAGTCACACTGAGACACTAGGAAGAGTGCAAAAAAAATTCTAAGAGACTAAATTTGTGACTTACACTGAGACTCACACTGTAGAAAATTCAGAATAGTTTCAGTATACACTTGTGAAGCATTTTCGAGTTGTAGCAGTGAAACAGTGAAATATTGTGAGTGCAATAAGATTCAGTGCAACTAAACATTTTGTACAAAAAGAAGAAAGAAGCAACAGGAGAGGGAAAATTCTAGAAATACGTGGTAAGTTGATTTTGTATATAACTGTTAGGTACATAAGCAACGTAAATGTTATATTTACGTAACCTTCGCGTAGATTTGTGTCCCGTAAGTGGGGCAGACTTTTTAAAATAATATTAAAAATTTTTGGCTTTTTCTGTCTGTTTCTTTCTTTTTGTAATATTTGCAGGGTTTTTCAAAAAATCAGCCCTAAGGGTGGACACAAAAGAGGAAAAAAGAAGAGAAACCAGCTTACGGTCAATCCTCAAGTACAAAAGTTGATGGACCGTACAGGAGAAGAAGCAGACTTTTAACGAAACGATAACTTTTAACGATAACGAAACAAATCTTGAATAATTAATGATAATAATAATTTTATATACATATTACACTCATTGGTGGATCGAGGGCCCATAGATCGAGGACTGTCTACCCCCGAGCCCGGCCCTCGATCCACCGATGATTGTATATCTTATTTTATAGTTTATACTCTACATTTTCATTATTACTACGCTTTTTGATACTTATTAAAGACTTTCAATGTAGCATGCGTTTAGTTTTAGATTCTTTGAATAAAATATTTTACGATTTAAAAAAAATAATTATGGTATTTATTTGTGGTATGGGAAAAATGCAAACCGGATGTGAGAAAAATACAATCAATGTATCGGACAATTGGCATTTTTCCCATACCCAAGTGTGGGAAAAATACTAACCTGGTATGGGAAAAGTCCCATACACGTTATGATTATTTTCCCATACCCAAGTATGGGAAAATACTAACCTGGTATGGGAAAAGTCCCATACACGTTATGATTATTTTCCCATACCCAAGTATGGGAAAAATACTAACCTGGTATGGGAAAAGTCCCATACACGTTATGACTATTTTCCCATACCGATGTATGGAAAAATTTCAATTCGTGTATGGCTTAATTACTTCCAATACATGTATGGGAAATTTACCATAGTTTTTTCTTACAGTGTAGGAAGAGTGCAAAAAAAATTCTAAGGGACTAAATTTGTGACTCACACTGAGGCACTAGGAAGAGTGCGAAAAAATTTCTAAGATACTTAGCATATAAAGTAGTCGAAATTTATCCAGAAAGGGGAAGCAATTATCTAATACTTTAATAGATTCAATATAATGCCGCTGGAGGACACTAGAAAAAGTGTAAAAAAATTTCTAAGATACGTTGGAATTTTTCCAGAAAGGGAAGAAATTATCTAATACTTCATAATAGATTCAATATAATGCCGCTGGAAGAGAGATATATTATATCTATATTCTATGAAATTCTATACTATAATAAATACTATATTCTTTGAAATTCCTTTACAAATTGTTGCAATGTAAAATATATTGTGTATATCTTCTGAGTAGACTGAAATTTCGAGTGCCTCAGTTTGAGTCGAGATCTCAAGACCTATTTTATACTACCGCAGGAAATGTATATAACTCGCCGGTGCAAGAAATATGTGTGAGGATGAATAATTTATGCTAAGCACAGCGAAGAGTTGGATTTGTTTTAATCTTCCTTTTGTAAATTCAGCGAAATAGCAAATAAGTTTATATTAAATAAGAGAGATCGTGAGGAGCTGTTTGAAATGCAGATAGCATTAAATTTTTTGTTTTAAAAAGACACACACACAATGTTCATTTATAAACACGAATTAGGCTTAAGGAAACCCTGTAAAAGGTTTTTAAAGCTGTAGGGTTTTCAATAGATATGAATTGAATTGAAATGAAGATTAGGTGAAGTTTCTAGCAAGAGGACTATGTTTGTTTGGACGACTAAGAACCATTCGCAATCGAAAAATGAATTTTCTGAACAGTACCATAGTCTGGGGCTTAATGCCTCTCTTTAAAATATTTCACTTGACGAGGAATTTTTTAAGATATGTAAATTCCTGGTCAAATGGACTATGTTTGCTTATGTTTGCTGCAAAAGAATTCCTTTTGAGTTAAATGAACATCCTCTTAACCTTAAATTTAAGAGGATATTTGATTTGTTTTAAGAAACATCCTTTTGTCACAAGAGGACATTTTTCGGAGTGAACATTGGGAATATTCTCAGGGAATATTCCAACAATATAGCAGGAACTTTAAAATGTCCTACATCTGGAATATTCGGGGAATGTTTCGGACATATTCGTGCGGAATATTGGAACATGACTCGCAATGAGTCCTGATTCTTGGCTTTAGAAATTGAGGAATTTTTCAGACCTGCCAATAACTTGGGAAATTTATCTCAAACACAATATCAGATAAGCGCCGAGAAGTTTTTCAAATGGATGGGCTCACCTGAGTCTGATAAATTAGCCATAATTATGTTTCGACCATTTTTCCGAATTTTAGTATTTAAGAAATTAAATAAATATCGAATTTTTAGCATGTAGACTGTAACTTATTGTCAATTGAAAAGAATAATGTAATACGATCATAATAAAAAAATGTCTTTGTATAATTCTCTAGGCCACGTAAAAAATTTTTTTGAAAAACATCATTGTAAAAATATTATCGATATTGTAAAAATGTTATGTAGGGACTTAAGAATGTATATATAATATGTAGAATGTTCCTTAGGAACATTCAGGACACTTTCGGGACAATTTTCCAGAAATATTCCTCGGGAAAATTCAAGATAATTTTAGGGAATTCCGAAAATATTTCAGAAGTTCCGGAAATATTCCACAGGAACATCAGGGCACATTCAGAGTCATGTTACAAAATTCCGCAGAAATATTCCCGGAAAATTCCCCGGGAATATTCCAGATGTAGGACAATTTAAGGTTCTTGAAATATTTCTGGAATATTCCCTGGGAATATTCCCAATGTTCCAATGGAATATTCCGGGCATAATGAAATTTCAGTGATACTTACTGATAGATATCACTGAAATTCCAGTTGTTTCTCTTTTTTTATAAGAAATTATTTTTTGTTGCTCTGTTAATTTAAAATAAAGGAATCAGGCAAAAAGGTATCATCTTAGGCAAATAATAATAAACTGAAAGATCCAATGATGATCCGTGATATCTCACAAATTTCAGTTTAATAATATTTAAATAAATTTAAAAAATTATATTAAAAACTGGAAAATATTTAATGAATTAGACGAATATAAGGAAATTACCCCTATCGAAAATTATCGAATAAAAGTTTCTCAGAATTTTCTAAAAGGAGCAGAAAATTTTGAAACTTGTAACTTAAAATTCCGTAAATGTAACAGAAAAAATTTTTATGTACAGGTAACTGCTGATTTATGCAGTTAACTGTAACTCAAAACTCAGTTACTGTTTTATAAATTTAAGATACATTTTCATAAATTTAAGATACATTTTCGTAAATTGCAGATACATTTTCATAAATTTCAGATACGTTTTCATAAATTTCAGTTACAATTTAGTGAATTTAATATAAAATTAGAAAAATTCAGTTAGGGTAACTGAAATTTAAGAAAAAGTTCATGAAAATTCAATTACAGTTTGGTAATTTCCAGATACTGTTTTTGAAAAGTGTCTTAAATTGAAGACATAAACAGCATTACCGAGTTGTCATTCTCATGATAACTCGGTAAAGACCATTTGAAGTTGGCCCCTAAATTTGATTATTTTAACTATTATTTGGTGAGCCTACTTCAAATGATCTTTAACGAAATGTCATTCTCAATGTCTTCAATTTAATAAAAATTTCTGTAATCTGCATAACCTAAAACTTTCGATTTACGGAAATTTATAACATTGTGATTTTTTCCCGTGGCATTTAGGACGTTATATGCTTTAAATCGATTTTTGATATTTCTTTTCTCTAAAATGGTAGTTTTTCAGTTATTTTTCCCACGATTCAATAAAACTCATTGCGAATTATAGGCATTTTTTTATTTGAATAAATTGCTCAAAAGTTAGTTTTTTTGTTTCTCCTGCAAAAAGACTATATACTATAAATTGATTTATTCTTTTCTCGAAAATGGCAGTTTTTCAATTATTCTTCCCACGATTCAATAAAACTCATTGTGAATTATAAGCATTTTTTTATTTGAATAAATTGCTCAAAAGTTAGTTTTTTTATTTCTCCTGCAAAAACTTGGTTTCTGTTTCTTTAGAACCTTCTGCCCTTGCACCGATCAATTATAATTTTTCTAATTAAGGGTTTTGATTTTTGTAAACAAATTAAAATTAAAATTACAATTTGTTTTATAATCCTAGATGATTGATTATATATTTAAGGGAGTTTCACAAGTTTTACACCATTCTTGATTTAGTTTTTCTTTCTTTTTCTTTGCTTGGACGACTAAGAACCATTTATAATCGAAAAATGAATTTTCTCACCCAACGTATCAAAATCAGCTTTTAATTTTCCCCCCTCAATGAATAGTCGTAAAAACTAAGAGAAACGCGAATTTAATTGTTTCCTAAACAGTAACTCGTGCTCGTTCCCTCACACCAGGATTTTTGCAAAACTTTGATGCTCCCTTTTCAGTGAATTCCATATTTCCACCGGATTCCGTTCATTCTCCAAATAATTGTTACGGAAGGTGATGCGGAATCACGGGAAGTTCGCGGCTATTATTACCACGATCGCGAGAAAGTCGCTCCACAATTTCTGGGGGTTGAAGAGTGCGGGAGGGCCAGGGGGGCGTTCTTCTGGACAAGGAGAGAAAACCTACGAGAGAGGGAGAGAGATAAAATGGTCGAGAGTTGAGGGGAGGGGTAGCACGTGGGTGTGGGATAGCAGCCCCCTACTTACGTAATTTTAAATTAAACTGTGACGTTTTCAAATTAACGTTTTTGCCCCAACCTCTCACGGTTGCGCTCACTCGTACCTCTTTTCTCTCTCCCTCTCATCGGAGCGCTAGACTCGAAGTAGAAACTTGTGATATTACCGGCGGGGCTTTTTCGCCGGCGCGCGTAATTTAGGTACCAGGAAATTGGTTTTCTCGACAATGAAATAGAAGAATGCGATGGGTGCGAGCGCATGGAAAAAAAGGGAATAAAAGTAAAGTTTGGAAGAGGGGGAGATCCTCATGCACTTACCATGCCTGCTTCATTATTAGGATATGACTGGGAATCAAGCTGAATGCAGTCTGAATTCATTTTCTCGTTAGAAAAATGAGCATTGTGTTCATATGTCTACGATGTGCGTTGCGAATAAATCCTTGAGAATGGAGGATATTCGCATGTCAACCTGATTTCTGAATAGGAAGGGATTTTCTCATTTTTTTTATGGGAAAGAGACAGGATGTTGGGAACTAATTTTCCCTTCGGAATTCATTACAATTTTTGATAAAAGTAAAGTGAGTTTGATTGAATGCAAGTGAGTCTCACTGAATGCAAGTTCATTCAAAGAAATTTTAAAGTGAATTGAACATAAAGTTATTTAATCTTTTTTAACGATGATGGGGTTAAGAAACTCCTTTTACGTCTGGGATAATGTTAAGGTATAAAAACATCAAAGATGTTGAAGATGGATACAAAAAACTTCATTCAGACCATTTATTATTGTTGTACAATCCCATCGTTTCGAGATCTATATGATCTTCTCTGCAGGGGGACATCTATATAGTAATCACAAAAACAATTCACAGGAGATGGATCCAAAATTTGCTTTTTCCTTTCCTTGACCGTTATTAATATTCAATAATTATTTGACCGTAACACCGAAATAAACCTTGCCATAATTATTGAAAATCTATATAATGAAATTACAATTAAACAAAATCCAGAGTTGAAAAACAGTCATAAATTGTTGTAAAATAGAGATACAATTTGATATTTTCTAATTGGCTGTAGTTCATATAACCTCTTTCCAAAGAAAATCATAAATTGCACCAGAAATTTCAAAAGTTATGAAACAATTATTATGAAAGAAGAACAAACTAAGATAACTAATTATGACAACAAATAAACTAGACACAAACTAGGTAACTATTATAAAACAAAAACAAGCAAAGATAACAAACTAAGATAACTAAACAAAGACTAACAAACTAAGATAACTAATCAAAGACTAACAAACTAAGATAACTAAACAAAGATTCACAAACTAAGATAACTAAACAAAGATTCACAAACTAAGATAACTAAACAAAGACTAACAAACTAAGATAAATAAACGAAGACTAACAAACTAAGATAACTAAACGAAGATTAACAAACTAAGATAACTAAACAAAGACTAACATACTAAAATATCAGATTCGCAATTTGTTCATTAAAGATGTTCATAACCATTTATCCGCCGGTTATATTCTCGGTAATATTCTCATTCTTGTTACCGTTCTCAAAGTAATATAACCGACTCAGAACTTTAGTTGTGTTAGAGAGTGGAGCGTGTTTGCTTTCGCTCTCATGGTTTTTGTTTATTGTTGTTTAATTTTAATCATTTAATTTTAATTAAAACTTCTGTAAAATTTGAGATAAAATATTTTACAGAAGTTTGATAAATCATTTTAATATACTATCGAGTTTACTTTGCTTTTTTAATTGTGCTTTCTCTTGAATTAAAAAAATCTAACCTTAAAATAAGTTTTGACTTTTACTTGCTTTTTTAATTGTGTTTTCTCTTGAATTTGAAAAATCTAACCTCAAATTAAGTTTCAGTTCTGTTTGTTTTAGAATGCAAGTCCAATGTTTTTTTGTTGCTCTCATGATTTTAACCTAATTAGGTCAGATAATACTAAATTGCATATTTATTTTATAATAATTTATTAGGGTTTTTTAAGTATAGCTTTTGTTTAATTGTAATTTCATTATAAATTTCATTATAAATTTCATTTCATCATCAATTCTCTTGAAGAGGAGATCATATAGATCACGAAACGTTGGGAGTGTACAATAATAAATACTATACTATAAATAAATAATAAATAACAATAATAAGTGGTCTGAATAAAGTCGTTTTGTATCCATCTTCAACATCTTTGATGTTTTTATACCATTTGATTTGATACCAATTTATTTGATGTGCACACAAAAAAAATCAAAGTGTATTAAATTTAAATATGATTTAAATAGATTTAAATAGATTTAAATTCAAAATTCAAAAAAATCAAAGTGTACTAGAGATTTAAATTCAAAATTCAACTTGAATGGCTTTTTCACTTTCTTTATTAAATAAAATCGTCTGTTGATAAGCGAGCGTGGAATTCTCGCCAATGAGGATCCGGGGTCGTGTCTCGAGGCGTAAACAAATAAGTAAACAAAAATATAACCGTAATCTATGCGTGTTCAGTACAATGTATATGTACTGTTCAGTGCCATCTATATAAGAGTACACGCCGGAACCCGAGAAGATCTCATCTCACGCCTTAGCATGAGGCGGACCACTCGGTCGGCAAACCAGTTTTCATATTTTTCGCGGACTGCGATAAATTTGCAACGAAATACGCGAAAGATACACGAGCCACGTGCTCATCTGTGTACGACAGTCGCACATGTGTGATGCGAATATAGGTGTCCGAAAGTAACCAAATGCGTAAATGTACAACTTGCGGAATTTCTCGATCCTTGTCCTTCTCGTGTTTTATGATGACCACAACACGTATTAAAAAAAAAATACTCTGTCTGCATTACACTTATACTAATTTGCATCTGGAGAATTATTACTGCAATACTTTACCAGTGTTATTACTTTAACATGTTGCGAATTTTTGCAAATATTTGTAAATGAAAAGCGTTTTTTGATTTGTGTCAAGTAGCGTATATCTTTATTAGCTAATAAACAATTGGATTCCACAATAAATACGAAACTGATAAAGTTTTTGTAACTTTTTAAATCACGGTTGCTAACGTTTTTTTTTCTTCTGTTTCAGGTGAGTTCATTTTGGCAGAACCGGTATGAAATCATCCCCTGTTGGGTAAGCGTTTTCGATTCATGAAATTCTCAAGCTCCCAGGGTGAAAAAGACTTCGGAAGTGCCTTCAAGTTCCATCGAATTGTAGGAAAAATATTCGGTCATCTGGAAGAACAGATGGAAACTAGGGTTGGAGTAAAAGTAAAAGAAAGGGGATGAAAGGGCCTGATTCGAAATCCGCGTGGCCAGCTGACCGGAAGTGACTTCTTCCACTGAATACGTTTCTCCGAACCTTTCTTCCGTTATTTTTTCCTCTTTTTTCAAATCAGAGGTGAGCAAAGTGCCAAAAAGGGTTGTGGTTCTTCAGCATGGTTTTAATCCGGGCTGAAATGGAAACCCCTTTCAGCAATAGTTAAGAGTCATTAGGTTGTTATGGGAGTGAGAATCAACATACTTCGAATAATACCAAGAGGGTGTTTCCCTGACGGATGTGACTTTTGGCAAGGAAGAAGGAACATCACTTCTCCTACATTATCGCTCTTAATCACCCGGTCATGGTAGGGAGATTTTGGTAATTATATGCACTGTCATTCCTTTCGGAAATGCATCCGCGATCGAAAAGCAAACCACCCTTCCCTCTTTATTGACCCAAGTTCTTCTTGGCTATGATTCACTCCCTTTGAACATTTGCACATTTCCCACGGTGAGAATTCAGTCAAAAAATCTGTCGACTTGAGTAAATTTTCTGAAAAGGGTCTTTTGTACTGTTTTTCAGGGCGAGAAATTGATAAACTTTTAGGATATTTTATGTTGCAGTTCCGGAATTTATTAATCTGGGGATTAGTGTTTATTTATTAAATTTTATCTAGTGCAAGTTTTCAGAAAAATTAACCACGTGACTAAGAGAAGACTTGACCTAGACCTATTCCTAAAAACCTGTTTTTTTAAGAGTACAATTTTAAATTGCAGATTTAGTGCATGCCGTTTGAAGAGAATGAATTTTTTCACCTGATTAGAGATGCGGGACTTAATGGGTTTAAACTTTAAGAGCGTTATTATTGCGAAAGAATTTATATTTATAGCGCCAACAATTGAAGAGCATATTTCCAAAACGCATATATCCAAGAAATACCGTTTTCCACAAGTAACGATTTTTCGATTAAGCTTTGTATTTTTCATCAACAACCTATATTTTTGTCTTATTGCTTTCACTTATAGTACAAGATTTCGTGTATTCAGTTGAAAAAATCCTGCATCTTTAGAAGTAACTTTTATTAACCAACCATTGGACCCGAAAAAGTTATTAATAGCACTTAAACCTTTGGACCCGAAAAAATTATTAATAGCATTTAAAAATGGAGAATCGTATTTTTCAAAACGGCACCACCCCAATTTTTTTTCTCAGTGAGAAATTTTACCTCAATTTTTAAAAAATTTGTTGAAAAAGGTTTAGTAGTGCTGGAAAGCTTTTCAAATTTTTTAAATTTAGAGATTTTTTAAATTTAAAGATTATTTAAATTTGGAGATTTTTTAAATTTGAAGATTGTTTAAATTTGGAAATTTTTTAAATTTAAAGATTGTTTAAATTTGGAGATTGAAGATTTTTTAAGTTTGAAATTTTTTAAAATTTGTTCTATTGGTGTAAAAATCATAGAATCTTTTTTTATATGTAGTTTTAGGTAGCACGTAAGGCTATAAAATTCAAAATGAAAAAACAAATTTTTGTTCAAAAACTTTTTTAAAAAATTTGAAAAAATTCCAAGGAGTTTCTTTTACTAAAAGAAAAAAACTGGACGCATACCGTTTTGGAAAATTCGACTTTCAATTGTCAAATGCCACCCTATTGCCATTCTGCACAGGGGGAAAAAGCACCTTTTTTGGACAAAAATCGACCGACTGTACAATTCTTAACTGATTTTTATTTTATTTTTTTTAGAAATGACCAGGTATAACGAGTGACTGCGAATATTTCACTCAGACTAAACAAAAATTTGTTATTTAATAACAAAATTGTTTTTTTTAGAAATGACCAGGTATAACGAGTGACTGCGAATATTCCACTCAGACTAAACAAAAATTTGTTATTTAATAACAAAGTTCTTTTTTTTAGAAATGACCAGGTATAACGAGTGACTGCGAATATTTCACTCAGGCTAAACAAAAATTTGTTAATTAATTGATATTAAAATTTTTGTATCTATTACTGTTATAATAATTTTCTGGAGAAACGAGAAAAAATCTGCCGCGGCCCGGAGATCCTGGTCGACACTAATAACATCTTTGTACAAAAATTTGTTATTTAACAACAAAGTTTAACCTTTTTTTGTCTAACTTTTCAGTGATACCATTTCTTTTAAGATTTTCAAATTTATTAAAGCAGGTCATAAATAAATGTATTGACTAACTAAAAATAATGTCCAGTAGGTTAGAGTAAGAAGAAAATGGTTTATAATGTTATAAACAAACTATTGAACAAAAGTCATTTTTTCGCGATTCGCAATGATTAGCTATTTTAAATCCATAGATTTTGTAGGAAATATGACAGATAATGTAATTAACTAATTACAAATAGTTAAGAATATCTGCTGTTTACCAATTATTTAAACAATTTTTATAAACAAATGCACACTTTAACCATTTTTTCATGAATAGGCTTCATTGTTTTTATGGAATCAATTAGAAATGTTTTGCCAAAGACTCCTTGCCGCGATGTTTTTCATAATGACAATAATTGTTAATTATATAAAATAAACAATTTTTATGAACAAATGCATATTGTAACAATTGTTTCATAAATAGATTTCATTTTTTTTTTTGCGAAATCAACTCGAAATGTCTTGTCAAAGACTCGTTGCTGTCATATTTCGCACTTAGCTTCATCCACATTAAAATTACTGTAAGAGGACTTTGGAGGTCGCTGTTTACGAATCCGGGATCAGATTTCGAAAAAACTACCTGGTGGCCTTAAAATGGTGGATGATTTTCAGTACAAATATTTTTTTTTACATATAATTTACTTAATAAGGGTTTGTTATGCCTGCTTTTCGGAGGGCAGGTAGGCGTAGGTAGATTTTGGTAGAAGCTGCACTCTTTGGTCATGAAACTGTTACTATTTATCTACATTTCAATGTAGATACTACATTTATCTACATTTCAATGTAGATACTACATTTATCTACATTTCAATGTAGATACTACATTTGTCTAAATTTAAATGTAGATACTACATTTATCTAAATTTAAATGTAGATACTACATTTATCTACATTTCAATGTAGATAAATGCGGAGCACACAACTTATTGATATTTTTAGATACAGTATCTCTAGATTTGCAATTTCTGAAATACTCATGGATATCAATATTTGACATTTATATACAACGGAATTATGTATAAATATTATAAATAATAAATAAATAAAATAAATAATAATAAATAATAAATAAATAAATAATAAACAGGGTTAAAGTATGTAGTGATACTGACTGATGATGCATCGAACTGTTCTATCAACATAATATGTACTAAGGCTCCCTCTAACAAATTTTGAAGTCCTACATGTTATTTTAGAATTTCATTCATGTGGTTTTGACCAGCTTTTTGCATTTTCGCTTCAGTGTGTGTTGGTTGATTTTTGTCCGAAGGTGTTTTTGTCCCCACTGTGTGCCGCCTGAATATTATACCTTACAAACGAACTCATTTTTCAGCATTGTTTTTTATGAATAAATAAATGTCTTTTATTACGCAAAGTATCACACATGTATAAAATGTTACTAAGATTATAAATAACGCGAAAAGTCAAATTTTTCGAAAAACGAATATAAGACGTTTTGGAAATGTGCTCTTCAATTATTCACCCGACTCTGTGTTACTTGAAAATTCCCCAGCTGGAAAAATGATGCATAATTTATGTAATATGTATAATGGATTATCTATTATAATGGATTATCTATTATAATGGATTATCTATTATAATGGATTATCTATGTATAATGGATTATCTAAGTATAATGGATTATCTATGTATAGTGAATTATATATGTATAATGGATTATCGAAAGTCATTATGCATATTCAGTAAATCTAAAATGTTGCAAACAGTTGAAAGCTAGTTGTCATTTGTTTGGAACATATTGATACCTTCAGATTTGCTATCTAGGTATAATTTTTTGCACAGTGGCTACCAATAATTCATTACCCATAAATTATAATTTTATCCACCTGGGTTGAAACATCAATGAGAAATCTAGTTTTTGATCCATTTTTGGAATTTGAAGTTACAATTCTTGTAAAGTTGAAGTTCTGGTAGGAAACTTGGGTCAGAGTGGTTACGATAAGGGAAGGCGGAGGTGATGGGTGGCTTGGTTGATGTATGGGGTTGTCGCACGTTGAGTCATGTGTCATTGGGCCGCTCTCAATCGAGAGTGCCGTATGTCCCGGTGGTATATGGTGGTCCCCATAGAGTAAGAGTAGAACGAGGAGCGAAGGAATGGAATGGAGCTGTAAGGGGTCGTAGGGAGGAAAGGGGGTGGGGCAATGGGCCGTGAACCACCGCCACTGCGTAATGACGCGGCTCTCCTTTCAAAGATTGCATCGCAGGAAAAGCTCTGTAGAGGCTGGCTTTCTATATGTATATGTATACATACACCATCGTTCTTTCCTATAGCATAGGAGAATCGATACGATGGCTCCAGGAATCCGGGAGAGGGTTTTACGTTAAAATACTGCAGAAAATAATGGCCCGATACCGACGGTTCGTCGGTCGGTTGGCTGGTCGGTTGGTTCGTTCACGGCTCGCGGCTTCCTGTGCCGAATTACCATGGTCGATGCATCCTTTTAATTGCGAGGCTACCCCCGATTCGTTACGAATCCTAGAATCGCCAGGAAGAACGACGAGGTCGAAGCTCGATGTTTATCGACCTTGTTCTCTCTTCTGTCCAGAAGATTAACATTCCCTTTCAATTTTGCTTGAAACATCATTCTGATCGAGAAGAAATTGAGAAAATATTCGAGGAGTGTAATAAGAATGAAAGATGGCTTTGCGTGGCTGAAATTAAGTGTGGAAAGAAGTGCGCCCACATCCCAGTCTCGTGAACCTTTGGGCGAGCTCAAAACGACGTAAGGCGATGAGGCGATGAAGAATAAGAAGTTAGAGAGCCCGGGAAAAGACGATAGTGGAGTGGGTCTCGAAGAGATGATTACGTTCGCAAGATGGAAGATGAGGAGCAAACGGAGAGCAAAGATTCGAAGAGAAGCCAGCGGAAACTTTTAAAACGGTTTTGATTTGATTCTCCGACTTTGGGGCAACGTATTTAAAGTTATAAGAACCAATTTAAAAATCGGGATGCAGAGATATCGTCGCCGAGTAAAGTCTCCGCTGGAGGAAGGAAGGCGTTCGGTCGAAGTTAAATCCCGGAATCTTAGTTAAAAGAGGCAATTACAGGGTCGCCAGACTACAAGCAAGAAGATACGCGGTCGCGAGATAAGGAAAAGTGATAGTCGTCCCTCCTTTTTCTCATACTTACGTCGCGAAAGTAGAGTCTCTTCTATAATTCCCTTTAGTGTCTGAAACTTCACAAATATGGTATAAAAATACTAATAGTAAAACGTAAAATAATAGTAAATCGTTTCTTTGGAAATGTTCTGTAAATTTTTTTTTGCAAATGTTTTGCAAATTTTCTTTGCAAATTTTTTTTGCACATTTTTGTTTTCAAAATTTTTGTGAACATTTTTCTTTTCAAATGTTTTTTACACAGTTTTCTTTGCAAATGTTTCTCTTTAATGTCACATGAGATCCTGAAATACTAGGATCCTAATGCTGTCGAGAGAACCCTCAGCAATGGTCAATCATCCTGATTGCAGAATCGTGTGCAAACCGAGTGATGGATGTCAGGACGCATTCTATTGCTTCCTTTTATCAGAGGGTGGACCCATCGTTTTAACGCGAGAATACAAAAGAGCACGCATATATTATCATAGGGGATTATTCTGCTGTCGATTTACTGCATAAATACGGAAGATATCCCTTCAACAGGGAATTTTCCGATAGCTAAGAATGGGGCAAATCGATACCTCTTTTGATTATTTGGCTGTTACAATAAACGGATGAATTAATTTTTAATAGGCCAGGGGGAATATGAAACATCAACATGGTAAGGTCGAATCTCGACTATGTGATAAAATTTAAATTGAAGTCACATGAGCCAGATGAATGCCTCCACTTATTTTGCATTTTCCACCTGCATTCGAAAACTGCCCTTGTTCTGGCGTTTGAAAAAGGAGCAAGTCAAGCCGCGGCACTTCAATCCGCGTATTTTCGGATCCCAGTATTCCGCTCTATTTTGCAGAGCAGTTCGTCATCCGGTCGGACCCGCAGTCTGGATGGAACAGGACCAGAGGCTGGTGCGGCGAAAATGGAGACGGAGGTGATGGTGGAGCGGGTCGTAGGTTGGGGAGAGTCGGTAGCAGTAGCAGCAGCGTGTTTGCAGATCCTCTATCGGGCGCTTCGGCCTCCGATCCACCCCATTCCCATCCGCCCCTGGAGTCTGGATGTTGGGTTTGGGGGTAGCGGCAGGCGGCGCGAGGCAGATAAGAGAATTGCACTGTCAAGCCGGAATGATATATTTGACCAACATTTCCATATAACCCCCGGTAGAGGCGCTTCGCGCATCACTCGGCAAACCGAGCTCTCTCTCAGCTCCCTCTCATCCTCTATTCTCTCCCAAATTCTCTTCGTCCTTCTTTCTCTCGCCCTTTTACTCGCCTCCCTTAGTTCCTCATTCGCTTCGTGCCTTCACCTTGTTCCATGTTCAAGTTCTCTCTGATTCCCTCTCTGTCTCTTTCCCCCAAAACCCTTCCTCTATTCTACCTTTGAACGAAATTGCGTTTGGGGTCAGCGCACTTATTGACAGCTTTATACCCGGTCGTTCCTATTACAAATTCTTCTACTCCCTTCGACCATCTCGGTAGCGTAGCAGCAACTCCTCTTTTACTTTCATTCCCAGAAAAAGAAAACTTACCTTTTGTAGAAAAAAATAAAATAAAATGGAATTTCAGTAAATAATGAACAGAGTATGGAAAAAGTAAAATGGTTACATCAACAAGGAAGAAAGCTCCGGCTGCATTTTGGGCATCATTGGACCTTGCATAATCGTCATCAGCGGATCGATTCGGGTCAACGCAATCGGTTTATCCATTCTTATGTCAAACTGGCTTGACCCAGCGGAACAGTTCAAAAAGGAGGCGGAACATTAGCCGTGTCATCACGACGCTGCACTTTTGTCGTAAGCCTTTCTGCTACCCTCCATCTACCGTAATCAAGACTCCACTCGAGTGACTCGAGCCTCTAAGCTCTTCAAAATTATTTCCTAAACTATCATTAGAAAGAAGAAAAACTGTTTGAAAAATTCTTTATTATTTTTTCAGTGATTGCAAATGAACTTCATTTTAAACAAAATCATTTAAAAACTAAGAAAATATGAAAGCAACTCTGGTAATTCGAGATTCCGAATTTCTAACGCGTCAATGATTCAAGATAATGATCCCGAATAAGGCATTTGCTGCCATTGGGTTCTTTACGATTGGTAAGATGTTATGTGCTGCTCATATGCGAGAGAAAAAAACAAAGACAAAGAAAAGCGAAGGAGCACCAGTGAGTTGGAAAAAAAGAAGGCGAAAAAAGATAAGGATGTACGGCGATATTATCTCTCCTTCATGCCGCGCGAGTTCCCCATGGCACGCCAAGGGGAACCCCCCGTTGGGCGCTGCGTGTGTTAATTTGAATCGAGAGAGATTACGCGGGGACTCCCTGTCGCGAGCAGCCATTTTGTATCAAAATGTCGATAAAGGAAGTCGGCCAGCCTGCTCGGTTCCCCTTTGCGTGATTATCCATCCATCGCATTTAACTGTAAGCGCCAGAGAGTTGAAAATATTCGACAACCTAAAATCTACCACAAATTGAATTCTAAAGAAATTTCATGTATTTATTTTATACTCATTTAAGTTAAATTAAATTTTCTTGTTGTTCAATGTCCATCGTACAGTTTTCTCATCTGATGGTTTAAAGAACTTATGTTTCAAGTTCTGGAGAGATCGCGCGAAGGGCCACAAACGATGATTCAAAGATATTTATGGCGTGCAGAGAGTTGCCGCACGAGAGGGCATCGTGGAGTCGCGTAGAATTACACGATGTCGGCCATGATATAACGCGATGTATTCTTTCTTTCGCGCTCCGAAGCGCGACGAAGAACAAGCGAGAGTACAAAGAGAGAGTAAATACTAGTGTTGGGACGTTTGGATATGGAGAGGGTAGAATGAGAGAAGTACGGGATTCGGTGCATCCTTGCGCGAGCACGACAAACCTTAAATCATCCTCGTATAAACGGTGCCTGTGAAACATACCAAGACTTGTTTCCTCAGCAACCGGAGTTTCTCGATTACCTTGCTATAAAATAGAAAAGGGATGGAAAGAGACATGAAACCCCACGTATCGAATTACAGAAACAGCTTTTTATTTCTCTATTCATTATCTCGGTGGATAAAAAATTGATTTATATCCATTTGATAAGATTCATAGAAATTATGCATGATACTTTTTGCCGGTTGTTGGACAATGGACAACAGACACCGCCGAAACCGTCAGTCATAATAGCACGGACAATCAAATGCTCATCGGACCGTATCGCACTATTTGTCTCTGCGGAAGACGAAGGGCGATTGGGAGGAAGGAGAAAGATAGATTGTGCGAGTTAGACAGAGAAGAACAGAACAACTGTAGTCCCGAATTGTGCAACACAATTGTTTGATGCACGGCCGATTAAACGATCATTCTATGATTCCGCGATGCGCACCCTGCATAACAGTCAGCTCGGAATATTGTTTCCATGAATTCCATTTGCCTATATCGCAGTACTATGAAATATGTCGGTTTTTTTTTAATATAACCAAATATTTTGGAATCTTGAGGAAGCAAGATGAGCAATAGGTCAAGTTTCCGACGGGGCTACAAAGTCGCTGAGTTTATTAACACTTCTTTCGGAGATTAATTAATCGTGGGCGCATTCCTCCTCGTAGTACGAGACAAAAAAGAAGGATGAGACACCACGACATTGTGGAAGACGTCGACTCACCATCGTGATACCACCACCCGGCACAACACTGAACACCTCCTTCGCCGCCTTGCAAAACGTCTCGCGGTAATATTACCCGCTAGCAAACGACCGCGCATAAGCCATGCTCGTGCCACCCAAGTGGACCTTGTTAGCACGGATATCTCGGCCTACACCACACAGAAACCGGAGAGTATAACATCGAGACAAGGCTAGCCGCGCCCGTAGCTTCATTATCGAAGTAAAAGCGAGTCCTCAGTAACTTAGAATGCTTTTGTACACATGTCCACGAACATGATTTGTGAAGATCCTCAAAAAAGCTTGAAACTCCAGGAAACCTTCAATCCTCAGGGAACTTTGAAAACGGAAAGCTGCATTATTTTGGTATTCATTGATTCAACAATTGTTAGGGGTGTGCAAAAACTCGACTCGCGCGAGTCGAGCTTTTTCGGTTCGAGTCGAGCCGAGCCTCCAGCCGGCTGGCGAGTCAAAAAGTGCTCGCGAGCCCTTCGAGCTTTTTTGGATCCATGAGCTTTCCGAGCTCGTAAGCTACGAGCTGTCTCGAAGCTCGGCTTAGTTCGAATCCGAAAAGCTCGATCGAGCCGAATCGAGCTTGCGAGCTTTTGCACACTCCTAACATTGTCAATACACAACTTCCCACATCGCCCCTAGTGTTGGGTAGTCGATAGTAGAATTGGTCCAGACTAAACATCTGATTTCATGATCGGGTTCAAGGTCAGAGTCATAAAACAAGATGAGACTCGATGACGAGGGTATCAGGTCTTGGTAGCGATCGATGCCACCGTCTAGATCTGGCTGCGTCTAGCACCCCGAAGTTTGACGGTCGTAAAAGCAGTAGTGGGCCCCGGGAGCAAGCACCGAGGTTTATTATCAGGGCCGAGCTCCCAATTAAGCGGCAGCAGCTGTGAGAATTAATGGAGCACAGCTTTTAAGATGTAATTGGGCACATTCATAACTCAAGGGTGAGAGAGAAAGGGTTGCTTGGAAAACAATGGAGAGAGGAGACGAACTTTAAGAGTTGATGTCCAACCGAAATTCGCCCTCAAAGGACGTGCAGGCCAAAAAGGTGCCCTGCAGAAGAAAAGAAATCCCCCAACGCTTGATATCTTCTTAAGATGGTGGTATCGTATTATCAAATAATAGGCTACCCTTTCAGATTAAAATTTTGTAAACTCTACAGGTGTGCCATCCGCTGATGATGATAATTTTAATTCTAAATTGGTTCTACTTATTTTCAAGATTGTCACAACTTTGCTATAAAGGATGAATTTTTCGGAAGCTGAAGCCGGATGTTTGTGTGAAGGAAGCAATAGAGGGATGATGAAGGACCTTCCCTTTTAGTCCAAGTTGGCTTCCGGCTTTTTTCTTCCCCGATAATCTTCCGATCGCTTGCACCACCTGCTTCACTGCTTTCAACAGTCCGAATCGAATGTATAAGGCTACCAGATTACAATGCCCTGTGATCGGAATACGTATTGTTCAGAATTGCGACTCTAGATAAAATCGAACTCGTCCATCTTCTTTGAAATTTATGCTAAGGGTTCAACGCTTCTAAGAGGGTGTTTATCTTTCTTTTTTTTAAGTCTGCTTTAATTCAAGTCTTTTATTGAAAGTGTAGCCCTTAGAATATTATTTAAAATTAAAACCCGTATGAAATTTACTTGCAATCATGTGTCACTTTGACTTTCTCATCAGACTATTCTGCCTATTATCGACACATTGTGCCCATTACCCTTCCCTAAGCGGACAACATAGAAACACCGTTTATACCGCATAAACCCAGGAAGACCATCCATTCGTTCCCTCGCTGGCTCTATTAGCAAAGTGTGATGGAGTTTTGTGAGCGCGATTACACCCGAATGAGTATTACCCCGTCCCTTCTTACTCTCTGGAGAGCGGAAAGGGCGTGCAACCCTTTCTCTGGATTACCCCCTTTGTCTATCTGCCACACGTACTTCATGTGTCTGCCAACACGTGCATACCGATGTACATGACATCTTTGCTTTGTTGATTTACCAGTCATCTATTACATGTTTAGAAATTGTTATTTCTATATTTACTTTAATTTTTTCGAACACTAAGAACCAATTTTCTGCGAACAATTTTAATCGCTTCGCTGGCTCTCCACAGGCGAAAATTGAGGAACACATCATACATACCCAAGCACATCATAAATCCAATTGGACGTCTGGCAATACGGCTCTGGGCGTCAAATCTCAAAGGCTTTGACCGCCTATTGGCTAGCGAGTGAACGACGTTCCATATATTTCAGAGGACCCTTAGGTACGTGCCGCTCTTTGGTGTACGTGATTATATGTGTGTGTATTGAGAGGATAGTACATACATGCGATTATAGGAATACAGATACTCTCCTGCGAATAGAGGATAGGCTACGACTCGCGGGCGTTATTTAGCGACAATGTGTCGCGCATAGAAACTGCCTTAAAGCAGCCAATAAACGTCGTTACGCGGCCGAGGGTGCACCACTTCGCTTCGGACGTCTGGGGAGGGCAGCCAATTTCGTCAGATTTCGGGAAATTGTTGTTAGGTATATACGAAACGATGTCCTGAATCGAGACTGGAATCAACAAACGCCATCGACAGTCACATGCTCCCTTTTTCTCCTTGGTTCTTTTTCAGTTGGTCTTTTCTCCCTTCCGTCTTTTTCCTTGATTTATTTTCTCCCTTTCCTCTTGTGTCTTTTCTTCCTGGTCCAGTCTCATTCACCTGAAGTAACCCCAAAAATGAACCCTTGCGACATTCACCCCTCACCCTCAACAGTCCCCTATTAACTCCCGACGTGCTATGGCGGCCAAATGGCCCCTTTTATGTCGAGATAATGAAAATTACAAATAACCTCGCGCGAAACGTGCGTGTGTGAATTCCATACGAGGTGGGTGCTCAATTGGAAATTGGCCTCTGTTCGATGGAGATGGGGCGTTGATCCACGAAATAACTGTGACTGATATTCGTTCAGATAAATAACGAACTCACACGCAATTTTCATCACTATTCAAATCAGAGATTAGACTTATGTGTGTCTGCTAGTAGAATCAATTCCAGATGGTACGTTACATTATAATTATGCACATTACATCATAATAGTGGTTTTAGTAATAGCTAACGTCGGAGAATATTACAGTAGAACTCATCCGATTAATCATTGACTAATCATCTCTGTTCCTCTCAACACGACTTCAGAACAATGCACTTTCATTTCCCCTTGCTTTTGAACCTGCGGCGACCAGTGGCAACAACAAGGGGAAGCACAGAATCACGGTCGCGTTCGTGAAATTAGTTTTCCAGATAATCATCTCATTGTATTGTGTTACCTACGGGGCGTCTGCAGTTTCTAGGAAGCATTCGCTGGCGCCGACCAATACTATTTCATCGTGTAGAAATGGCTTTAAATATAAGTTTGGATTAATCCGGAGTTACGAAGTACTGCTCTCGATAAGGAAGGTAATTTTACCTCACTTCTGATGGATGAGCTGCCGCTACTCCTGGCTGAGGTCGATGATATCTCGATTGCGATTTCGATAGCTAGAACCCTCGAGACCAAACTTCTTTACACCGCTCATAATCGAAATTTGCTGAAGATCTCTACTCGAAAATAATTCTTATTAGAAAAATTTATGTTTTGAATTACCTAGACGATAAGAATGATGCCTTTCAAAGAATTGCAGAAGTTGCAAAAAAGTCAATTTCGGAAAAATATTATCATATCATTATTAATGACAAAGAATATCCCACCGCTGCCACAATGAAATTGTTACGTCCACTGACCACATAATATCTTCACCAAACTGCTGCATCATAAATTGTCGGATCAAATTTGTAAGTCGATTTCCGAAACATCATATTTTATTCAGTGTTCATTGAGCAGAAACACCACTTATAATCGGAATTTGCTTATGATCTCTCGAAAATAATTCTACTTAGAAAAATAATTCCATGATTTAAATTACCTGGACGAAAAGAATGATGTCTTTTAGAAGATTGCAAAAAAAGTTGCAAAACGTTCAATTTCAGAAGCATATTATCATATCATTATAAATGACAAAGAACATCCCACCGCTACCACAATGGAGTTGTTACGTCCACTGACCACATATCTTCACCAAACTGCTGCATCATAAATTGTCGGATCAAATTTGTAAGTCGATTTCGGAAACATCATATTTTCTTCAGTGTTCCTTGAGCAGAATAAATTTAAAAAATGATCGACCTCGACACCCGTCGACGTCCTCTTGCTGAGCCCACCCCTAACACTGCGAGCGGTGATTAATGTTGCCGAACAAATTGTCTAGAAAAACATGTCGTACTCTCCCTCGGTCCCCGCGAGAGAACCCTGCTGCTGCACCCTTTATCTCTCAGGGTCGCGCACCCTTATATTTCCCCCGGAGTGAGGAACGAACGAAAGCACCCCCAATACTTCATATACGTACAAGTGCGAATTCGGAATCGTGTGAGTGAGTGCCATATTCGTGGTAGATGTCATGCTACACATTGAGCTGTGCGGTGTGTAGATGCCTGAATACATACATTACGCAGATGATATCCACGTAATCCGATTTACTTCGACTTCGCTATCAACGTTCGACCTCACCCACTCGGGTAATTATACCGACGGGTAGGTGTTGGTTGGCGTTTCCCTGCCGCATCGAGCGTACAAATTCGTCCAGCGGGCTAACGCCCGATTAGAACCCTTGATTAAGCAAAGTCCCATTAGTCGGGGGCGCTTATATGTCATCGCGATTTTCCTTGATCCAACTTTTCCCTTAATGGCCCATAAAAGGCACTTTTTAAAATCCTTCAATTTTTAGAATTTGTCTTCTCGTTTAAAATTAATTTGAAGTTTTTAATTTTCTTCATAACAGGAATATAGGGGGCAGTTTATGAGATGAAGTAAATTAAGTGCTGGATGGAAATTTTTTTAAATTTTCGTAATTTAGAGGTAGAGAAGATAATAAAATTTTGAAAACTTGTTGGAGGAAGGTTGCTTTTGTTTATCTTCAAGCAGAAATAAGAGTTTTTTTTAATCAGCAACAAATTCGATTGAGTCTTGGCTTTAAAAAAAAATGAAGTACTATTTTTATGTTAACACGTTAGACTCTTTCAGACTTGGTGTAGATTATTTATAATCTAATTTAAAAGAGGAAAACGATTTGGATGGAAGAAAGGACTCTTTGGTGTCAAGAATAGATAATTAAATTTGCTACGTTAAAAGAATAGTGTTCGTCTTTGCTTCTAATTTTATTTTCGACAGAAATAGGAAAGCCCAACTTGCAGACGATAATTGATGGCACTTAAAAATTAAATTTCAGAATGTTCTGTCTAAATGTTCTGAAGTGAGCTTATAAAATACGAAAATTCCATCCAGTGCAGGTAGACGTCTGTCACTCTCGTTTGAGCAACAAACCTACACAAAGGTAAACTCTCGTCTGTAGTCTTCCTCTAAATCTTTCTGGTATCTCGAATCTCTTCGCTTCCCACCTGCGAATTACAAATTACAGCAACTGCAGTCGCACCGGTCCCTCGTCTGTCTCTTCAAGTTTCCCTCTCTTTTCTCTCCTTTTTTTTCTTCCTTTCTCTCATTCGCTTCTCATCCTTACAAGATCGATAGACGTACCGTGACCAAAAGCGACCAGGACCGTCGGAAAAAATCTGACCTCATGCTCATTCACCTCATCGTCCTCGACCTCATCCTCGTCGAAGAAATTTGCCTCACCAGGAGTTGTACCTGCTCGAGAAAAAAATCTGGTAGCTATTTCGCGGTATTATTTACATCGTTGCTGCTGCTGCCTCGTACGACTCTCCAGGTACCATGCCACCTTTACATACGCGTATGCAAATGTGAATGTAACTTACCAGTATTGGTATGTGCTAGCAGGTACCTGCACCTACCACGAACGTCGCATAAAGCCCGGATTTTATTACAAGCGGATTCAAATTCCGCACACGGGTGAGCTCCTACGGTGAGAGAAAGAGAAAGAAGGAAGAAAAGAAATAAAGACACGATAGAGAAAGAAAGTCGGTGGGAGCTTCGAGAATATAAAAAAGTGTAGCCCGGCGCCGCTTTGCCTTAACTCATAAACCACCCGCTATTCTATTTTCTCCTGGATGGAAATTTTATTTTTTTTTATCGCAGACCCCTAAATCTTCCAACTTAATCACCTAACTCTTTGTGTGGGAAGATATTCCTCCGCTGATTCGATCAAACTACAGTAAAAAATGTTATGAACTTCTCCCAGTGAAAATAGTCCAAGTTGGAAAAACTTGGAAGCTGCAACCTCTAAATATTATCTGAGACAAAAAAGGACCACATGTTCAACAAAGAAAAGAATATTTAAAGCATATTTGTATTATTATCTCGAGTCTTAACGATATGTAAATGGTTGCTCGTCTGCCATCATCTAGAAGCCATTGAGGCTTCGTCTTCCCAACACCTTGCGGTCGTTTCCCGAAAACCATTTCGGCATTTTTTCTAAAGAGGAAGACTTTAAAGTCGCCACGCAATTTTGGAAGGCCAAATGGGCATTTTAGCCTTTTATGACGGTGGAAACTGGAAACATTTCGTTCCGCCTCCCCCGCGGGCGGTATATGCATATAAAGACACAGCCAGCGGCCTGTGATTTTGGTCTTATCCGGTGGAATATGACTGCGTTATTTAGATTTAAGGAAAGCAGCTAAGGTATACGTCAGAGATAAGGGTCGTTTAGATTGACCGCTCGTCCACCGGATGGCCCTAAAGGGTCTCGTTTGCCATCTTTCGCTCCTGAAATCTTGTCCTACATCTCTCCACGTGTCTCTTTATGAGTTTCCCTCTAGCCTATTTCTTATTCCGGTTTACCCGACCCTGCACATTGCGCAACATTTGAACTAAACGTGTTGCTTGAATTAGAAAATCCTAACATCTGTTGAATAGGGATTCAAGTAAAGGAACAGGTGAATTTTTACATAAATAGAATATGTTAAAAAGACGACGGGAAATAGGGTGAGGAACTTAATATGGATCAGAAGCAGTGGGTTTAGAAATAAAATTGTGACATGTTGGAACGATTTTAGAAATAGAATTATAATCAAGAATTATTTTTTCTTGTAGAAAATGCAAGCACAGTTTGAGATTAGGCACCAAGTCGCCCCTTTGAACGTCATCCGCATTTAATAATTTATAAGATTTCTCAAAATTTTAATAACCTGAAATATCGTATTTGAACCATTTTCTCCAATTTTTCGTAGTTGTTTACGTATTTAAAAAGCAAAGAGATATTGTGGAATTCGTCACTCAGTGTAATTTCATGCTACTCAGCCAGTATTGAAATGTTGGAGCTAACATAATTTTTAAATCAAGTTTTTCTTGTTTATAGATGTTATTCAGTTGATATATTTTATACTTTTGAGAATTACAATTGAAGATATGGAAATGACAACTCGTTAATGACTATTTGAAGTCGGCCCCCCAAGTAATAGTTAAAATAACCTAATTTAGGGGCCATCTGCAAATGGTCTTTACCTTGTTGTCATTCTTATGTCTTCAATTTCATTATTAATGGTATCGTTTAAAAGAGAATATATGAAATACGTTTAAAATTTAAAATACTTTTAAAAGAGAAATTACAAAAAAATGTGATACATTAAAAAATTATTTATTTAAAACACAATTTTTTTCCTGAACTTTTTTCTTGCATTTTACCAAATTACCTGACTCGCATGTTAAAAACTCATTATCTTTTAAAGAAACTATCTCTAAATTTAAAATTCCTAATAACCATATCGTGGTATCATTAGACGTTTCATCACTTTTCACAAATGTTCTTTGAAAATGACATTAGAAAAAGATAGCAACATATTAAAAAAATAAAAAATTTTCCTATTAATGATTTTATAAAAGGAATAGAATTTTTGATGGACAATACCTTTTCCAGTTTGATGATAGATTCTTTAAACAATTTTTTGGAACAATGGCTTCTCCAATTTTAGCCATATTATCAGATATAGTGATGCAAGATTTGGAAACAGAATGTTTAAATAAACTGAATTTTATAATTCCACTATACTATAGATATGTTGATGATACAATTTTATGTATTCCTGACAACAAGTTAAACGAAGTTTTAAATGTTTTCAACTCTTTTCGTAATAGGTTACAGGTTTTATTATAACAAAATTTTTAGATAAGTTTTTTTCTCTAAATTTTGAACTTATGTTTTCTATTTTAACTTATTGTACACAGATATTCCCCTGAAGAGGAGACCTTTCGGTCTCGAAACGTTAGGGAATTTCACTCCTAATAAAATTTGTCCGATTGACGTCGTGTTTTATCATTTTTTTAAGATAAAACCTAAACTAATATAACATTTTTCCTATATTTCAACCCTTCTGAAATTACATAACCAATTATAATAAAATTGATTGCCTATTCTAACTAACTCAGTATGATTAATCCCAGTCAAAAAATTTAAAAAGCCATGAATCGTGGTTTCTGTGATGTCGGAAAAGTCATAAAACAATGTGTTTCATCAGTCTTTCGTCAAGCCGACGTTGGACAATCTGATGCTCGTTGGTGTACATGTTGTTCGCGAGGTCGTTGGTTAATACAGCGCAATTAAGGTAACACGTGCATAACCAGGCAGCAAGGCACATGCCGCGTGATGAATGGGACCAAGCGAAATCATGATTGGTGGATGTCGCGTCGTGACGTTATGTAACGCACTTCTGCCGCGCGTTGACCTCCTCGTTTTGCAGTGCGTTGTGCGTCCGTCCAGACTCTGTATTATGAGGCTAGGGTGAATCTAATACTCTGACTACAAGCTGCCGCAGCCTATTACAGACGTCCTGTTGGCTAATTCTCGCCGATTCCAGAACGGAACACGTTATCACGTAATGGACAGGCGCCATGGAACCCAGTATTTCTGGGTGGATGGTGTGAGGACCCTCAGTTGGTCAGGGCTGCCAGCTTCGTTTCAAGAAAGTTATTGGCTTCGCAGCTGTCGCCCCACTCGAGCGAGTCGATTGTCACCGGCCACCTCTTCGCCGGGGTCAGACTCATCGCGTTCTGGGGTCGAGGGTGATCCCACCCTTATACCTTTCGATGAGGAAGGCGTCAGCTTGTAACAGTCTCTTAAACTTCAGCTCCCGCACTATATACTCTGTGTAGCAACTGCTGACGCTGTTATAAACTGTCGTCCACACTCCCTAACCACCCCCCTCTACGTCGAAGTCTACAACACCGTCTCGTCCCTCTGTGCACGGGTACCACGTGGCAATCTAGCAGAAAGCGAAGTGCGACCCCACTTTTGCTCGTATTAACGGCTTGTGATGTATCGCATTCTCCTTGGGGAATCATCCCAAGTCAAACTCCCTTGAAAACAATATTCGTTAGCCTTGAATCATATATTTAAGATAATAGGGGAATGCAGGTGGCTGGACAGCATCATGATAATAATTGTCTACCTCAATTGGTCTTCCACCTCAATTGGAAGATCAATTGAGGTGTATACTGTGGCCAAGACTTGACTGAGAACTTCTGAGCTAATGCCTCCGCTCCTGCCGTAGAAAGGGAATCTAAACATTTAACGTTTCTGAAGTTCGGTATTTAAAACAGCAGTAACTTTCTTGTTTTATCTGCCTTTTGGATATCTTTCAAACTTAATTTACATCTCATTCTCCTTGGGAAATCATCCTAAGTCAAACTCCCTTTAGAAAAAAATTCGACAGTCTTAAATCATATATTTAAGGTAATAGGGCAACGCAGAGTGCTGGGCAGCAGTATGATAATAATTGTCGGAAGGCCAATTGAGGTGTATACTGTCGCCAAGACTTGACTGAGAACTTCTGAGACAGATTCTAAGTCTGAGGACCTCCGCTTCTGCGGTAGTAAGGGAATCTAAACATTAAACATCTCTGAAGTTAGGTATTTAAAACAGCAGTAACTTTCCTGGCTTTTCTGCCTTTTGGCTATCCTTTAAACTTAATTTACATTGCATTCTCCTTGGGGAATCATCCCAAGTCAAACTCTTTTGAAAACAGCATTCGATAGCCTTGAATCAAATATTTAAGGTAATAGGACAACACAGTGGACTTTATGGTTTTATCATAATAATGCCAGAAGATCAGTTGAGGTGTATAGCGTTGCCAAGCCTTGGCTGACAATTTCTGAGCTAATGCCTCCGCTCCTGCCGTAGTTAGGAAATCTAACCATTTAACGCTACTGCCTTGGCTGACAATTTCTGAGCTAATGCCTTCGCTCCTGCCGTAGTTAGAAAATCTAAAGATTTAACGCTACTGCCTTGGCTGACAATTTCTGAGCTAATGCCTCCGCTCCTGCCGTAGTTAGGAAATCTAACCATTTAACGCTACTGCCTTGGCTGACAATTTCTGAGCTAATGCCTTCGC
>JBAGKK010000288.1:708024-725266 GCA_037177015.1 Euceroptres primus
TGCCTTGGCTGACAATTTCTGAGCTAATGCCTTCGCTCCTGCCGTAGTTAGGAAATCTAACCATTTAACGCTACTGCAGTTAGAAGTTTGATACAGCACTGATGTTCTTACTTTATATGGATTTTGCTCATTCTTTAAACTTCATTCATCCTTGGAATTTAATTCCCGAAATCGAGGACTTCGTAGTCATTTTACACTACACTTTCCGAAAAGTGACAGATTCACCAACGGTAGGAGAGGAGCGCTAAAACTGAATCTTCGAAATTGACAGCCTGTACCCAGTGGGCTAGCTTTGATATACAGATGAATCAAATTATTTTTGCAAAACGTAATCTACTTCTAGATTGGAAGCGAATAAAAATAAAATGAATGAAAAAATTACTAAACGGTATTTGACACTCAATAGTTTGTATCGCCATTGCAAGAATAGCTGCAGACCGTAAAAATAACTACATCTTTTATAAAGATGCAGTATTTCTAATTACATCTTTTATAAAGTTGTAGTATTTCTAATTACATCTTTTATAAAGATGTAGAATTTCTAATTACATCTTTTATGTTTTGTAATTTTCTCCTATTCTCTATATTTCTATACAATTTTGCGTCCCTTGTGGGTTTTATTAATCAAGCTAAACTCGAATGTGAACCTCGGATTAATATTTCATTTTTCTGAAGCATCGACAGCCTCTATTTTACCTTAACAAAATGTGTTACATTCAGAATTTAACTTCTCTCAAGAAAAATTCATCAACTGGACAGAAATGGAATAAATGAAGAGAATGTTTCCATTTCTTATCGATTTTGCTGTCACGACTTCACATACACAAAAGGACAATAACGAAAACATCAGTTATGATCGACAGCCTGCTAACGTTATCTCAACTCTGGAAGATATTCAGGAAACATCCTGTCGGATGTCCAGTGACGATCAGCAACTATGCCGATTGGAAATGCGTAAACGGGTTGGCTATGTCAACAATGCAATTTAATGTGCGACATGTTGCTGATATCTAACACATTCATATGCAGATGCTGTCTCTCTCAGTAACCAATCGACGCGCCAGAGTATTCACTCGCTTCTGCATTTAATCTATGGCCTAGGAACGCTTTTTCGGGAAATTTCCCGGAATTTATATAATTGTTTTGCCGGAGTCGCCACTAAATTTACCGGTGCCGCGATAGCGCCGGCGAGAGAGAGAACCAGACCGGGCGTCCATTAGTTCAGCGCGCCCTGATGTCGATGGGTCCTTCAGTATTTCCGACAATAAAAGAATGTTGGGAAAAATCCCAAATCGATAATGCAAACATTTCTCAGGTTCCAAAAAATAATAGCTAAAATTTAATTAAAAAATTTTATTGGTTCTTTCCACTATTTTCCTTTGAAAATTATTTCAGATTTTGGGAAAATATGCAAGAAGGAATTCAATATTTCAATTTCGGTTATAATTCTTGTTACAATCCGAATGAGAATACGCTGGCTAAGTTCTACTTTTTCACTGCGGCTGACTATATCCAATTTGTTCTACTGTACCTGTGTACGATTTGATGCATCAGCAGTTTACCTTTCAATATTGATTGTCTTTCATTCGAAATTTTGTTCCCTAATTAGTTTCAGATTTACCAACGGACCAGATATAATTTAGTCTGCTTTTCCTACAATTAGCGAATCAGACCTGTCTTCACCAAACAGTTCACTCGAGTGAGATAACAATACAAGTTACCATGATCGGATAAAGCTCCCGTTATTTAACCCGGCCAAAGTCATAGAAATAAATCGATTTCAAACCGTCGCTCCTATAGGAAACGCGATTACACGCTAGGAGGATGCTCGCTGTAATGCTCATTGAATTCGTTGAATGGAAATTATGCGCACTCGTGCGCGCGGTCTGTCGAGTCCAGCAACATGGGGTTTACAATTTTTGTTCCTGCACTTACATTTACGCAAGCTCGGAACACAATGTTAATTGGAATTTCTAATTGAATTAACCTAAATCATAAAATACATTGCCAGATCAATTTAACTAGTTTTAAGTTGCACTTAAGCTGATTTATTTTTTTGTAAACTGATGATATTTATTAGCAGTTTTTTAACTGTAAAAATCCAAATACTTCTGTATATCCTAACTGTATTTGAAACTTTAGTTGAAACATTCTGGTTAATGGAAGTTAATGGTTGTTCTCGGTTCACTGTGGAATTCCATTTCGAATTTGTGATTTGCATTTCAGTTTAGAGAATGTGTGAATTGCTAGTGGGAACTTTCATAGTTGTCTCCAACGATTTCGTCTAACGTATATAATCTATTTTCTAATGGCGATCATTATGGCCGATTCGCGTTCCCGCAACCCTTCGCATTAGCGTCCTCGGTGAAGCTCGGTATAGTGAAATTGATTACCAATAGTACAGTGTGCTTTCTATCTCTCCTTCTCCCTTTACTCCCCCTCTCTCTTGGACAGTAATGATGTTTTGATGCGAGAAACCCTGTGCTCCGTGTATCGACTGTAGTTAACTAATGGAAGCTCTCCGATAATTGCAAATGGTCGAGGAGAGTAAATGTTATCATGTACAGTAATCATCGTTACCGAGGTGTACAAACATATCAGGAAAAAGTCATTCGTCGCTCAAAAAATTGCATTCGTTTTCCATATCTCATGATACAAATCTCTAAAAGAGAAACCCCGAAAAAGAGGAGCCTCTATCAACAATTTTTTATTTATTTTAATTGTTTAGCATCTACTGAGTTGCACATTTAATACAAATTTTTAAATTAATATTTGATTCCCTTGCTGTTTTATTTACAGTTTAAAAAACTACATTTGACAAAACTGATTCCCTCGGATTTGTTTCACATGAAATTTATTCCGCAAAACTGGAAAGCGTTGGGACGTTTGTCATTGATTCTCAAATCGAAGCATTTGTCCTCCATTGTAGAGGCAGCCACAGTGAATGCGGATTTCACATGCCGTAGTATGTATCTAGGCACATTTAAGCATATTATTCATGTATGCGCGCGGAGTGCACTAAATTTAGTCATGGTACGGCAGGTCATGCAGGAGACACCCGTGCACCCGTTACCGTGAGTTTTATACTCTTTTTACGTGAAACCGTCATATGCTCGCCTCCTCTTCTGGTCCCATAAAAATGCAGGGTCCTTCGCAACTCATACGATCCACTCTTTCGTGTTGATCGATCTTCTCCGGCAAAATTCTACTCATACACAATTTTTCCGTTAGTATGTTTTCCCTTCTCAACACAAGCATTTGTAAAACAGTTGCAGAAGAAAACCAATGCAGATTTTATAAATTTTAGTAATTATTATAAAAAATTGTTAAATGAATATTTTAAAAATTCCTTTCTTACTTCACTACTTGAGAATTGGTTTCCCTATAACGGTGAATGGGCGCTTTTCAGGAACGGGTCGAAAATTGTTGGCGGAGGGTGAAGTCTAAAGAGAGGCTAAGATATAGGGGATGGGTGCAGAGTTGATAATGAAAACTGCATTAAAATGCTGAAAGCCTGAATCGCGGTGGGAAGGGTGCGATGAAAAGTGTTTTGTCATCCAGGCGAGCGGCACCATCGGCAATATGCTCACCTCGTTTTGCTACTGTCGTTACGTCACGGGGGCAGGATACTCCATACTCGGCGATAACCTCAACATTACCCCTCGCCCTACTGTTATCACTTTTCAATCGTTGAATCACGCATAAAACGAAAGAGTACCTCCAATCATTGAATACGGAAATAAAGTTGCTTTCAGTGTCCATGAACAATTTAATGCTTCCCGAACCATTTCCACAAGTATCAATTTTTGCAGACAAAATTTTTCAGAGGTTTACAAATTTAAATGATTTTTTAAAACAAAAACTTTTTGGTAATACAGTTTGAATATTTCCAAAGGCATAAACGGAAAGGCGAAGTAAACTTAAAAGGCTTAAACGGCAGAAAAGCCACGAGATATTTTAAATGTAAAATTTTATCGGGTTTGGTCGAGTTGAGAGTTTTCCAGGGACGGTATTTTTGTTGGTTTCTCGCAGATTGTTCGTCGTGTGGATTCGCGTTGGTGTGGTATTTTGGTAGGTTGGGCAGTCTGTCGTCTATCTTTGTTTATATATATATGTCTCTCTTTTGCTCTCTCGGGGGTGGCGCGCCATTGTTCGGGCGATATTTCAGCGACGGGGGTGGCTGCCAGGGTGCGGGAGTCAGCTGGCTGTGACATGCCGCCTACGCTGGCAAAGGGGAACCATAGCCGCTTAGAAGCACCAGGGACTGGAAAAGGGGCCTTCACGGTACACCCTCTCATTCCTCCTCTCAAGATACTCTTTTATCCAGCGATATCCGGAGGCCTTGACTTTGAGGATACCAGTTACCACTTTATTCTACCGTGTTGTGAACACTAAGCCACAAAAAGGAAGAAGATATCGTCATGGTGCAACATTTCCTTCTTATACCTGATACCCTTCGAGGGCCCTTCAACCAAAATCATCCATTGGTGTTCTTCAAGAGTCCTTGAGAAACCCTTCTAATTAGCAGGACGATTCAAATTTTACTTTCTTCGTATTCCAAAAATCGTCAGAAATATTGCCAAAATTGTGTCATAATTTTACTGCAATCTTTTTAAGGAGTAAGGCCACTCCAGGTCCCAGGGAAAAAGGCTAATTTCGGGAACTTTTTACAGGAGTATAGTAAAAACAATCGAAAATTTAGTTAAAGTACTTTATTAAACAACTATTTAGGTTATAAAAATATATTTTTTGAAATTTTTAATTGAAAATGGCGGATTCAGAATCTAAAACTGCAAGAAATCTTTTATGCGAGGCCTGAAATGCATTTGAAAAGTTGAGTCATATTCTACAGTAGAAAATGTCATTATATCTTTAATCTGCGACGCCTGCACCATAGATATTCTCCTCTTCCTCTCCCTTCTGGCTGATTTTGAAGTAAGCCGAGATGTGTTTGCAGCTTCAAATTAATTAATTGCATTACATATTACATACATTGCATAATTAATTAATTACAAAGCGGTCGGAGAGCGCAGCGGGGTGTCTCGGCAAACCTTCGTAAACGACCTGTTTAAAATTTTTCCGGATTATGTAACAATTTTTTTCTTATTCTTAAGGCTTCAAGGTAAAATATTAGCCAAAAAATTCGATTCTTTGAAATTTCTGAAGTGACCTTACCCCTTAACTCTCCAGAATCTGACCACAATGTTTCAGCAACATTTCCGCATTCTTGACACAATTTTGCAAATATCTTGTTACAGCGTCTTGTCATCATCTAGCCGCAATTTTTCAGGAAGCTTCCTTTAATTCTGTCAATTGTGTCATAATCTTGCCGCAATTTTTTAACTTTACAGAATCTTACCACAATCTTTAATCAGTATTTCCGTATCCTTACCTCAATTTTTAAAAATTTTGGAGCATCTAGGTGCAGGATAAATTGCACAACAATCAGAGTCTAATTCCTTCAAGAAGAACACTAGTTTTGGGAATTCAGACGAGCATCATCTTTGCCTCATTCAGAATTCGACGTCCCGAAGCCACCGAGCGGCAGTAACATGACAATGGAAGGGTGCCAGAGCGCGCATATCTGTATAATAAACGGTAGTTTAATAATTATTATTCATAAGACTACCCCTCTTGCATTCTCGCGAGAGATTCGACCAGGCGTGGAACTCAGCAAGAAAGAGACGCCGCAAAACAAGGGGTTCGTTTCTCGAGAACCCCTGTGGACAGGGTGGCTTGTGAGTGGATCGAAAGGCAGAAGCGAAAGGGGAGGAGGGTGGCGGTGGTCGGCAGGGTGCTGCTTGAGTCAGTCGAGCAGAAACCCAATCACTTCCGGCGTCTGCGCCCATTAGGGCGCCGCGACGCTGACGTCGGCTGACGTACACCTCCTACCTCATCCTCATCTCACCCGCTGCCACCCCCTCTCCCCCACCTCAGCAAACCCCAAAACACAACCACAAATCTATTGTTTGGCAACCGCTTGTTCAGAAGCATCCTTCAGCGTGGCTAATGATGTACCGAGGAGAACGTTCTTATTACATTGGTTCTTCAAGCAAGGAGAGCTCTTTCGTTAAACAAGTTTCCACCCCACAGCTTTTAACGTCTTCCTACTTGCTGGGTTCGATCTTTCAATGGTGGATGGTCTCGAAAATCTGCGAGGCGCAAAGTGGAAGTCGATGTAAAAGGCTTAGGAGGAAGTGAAGGTCGTTAGAAGACGAGATGCGAGACGGGAAAACATCCTAATTCCAGTTAACGAGACGGCAACTTTTCTGGAGACTTTAGCTTCATGCGCTGAATTTATTTAAAATGGGTTGTTGATGCTATTTTATTGATGTGTCCTTTTTTATATTTTGTGGTAATATATTTCTTTTTTCTGTTACAGGTTCATTAATGCGAGGCGTAGAATCGTTCAACCGATGATTGACCAGAGCAATCGAGCCGGTAAGTCGAAACCAGTCTTCTCAAAACACATTTACTCACACAAACCACAAAACAACATCATATAGTTTATTTTCATCTTTCTCGAGTATCATTCAGGTTTTTCAAACCAAATCGTGTTTTATGTGTACATAGGGCCCTCGGAAAGTTGTGTCCTTTTCGTTTTGTATTGGTCGTAGCTAAATAAATGTTTTATCAATCGTAAAATCTCTCAGAGAAAAGTATGGCTTTTTGAAGACGAAGAAACTCCAGTGGATCCGAAAATCACGTTCTACAGAGAAACGCATGATTGTCGCATTCTTGGGAAAACGTGGTATTGTGGAAAGAGTCGTATTAGAAAAACAGCGCACAGTTCTGGTACACCCAAACATGTTTGTCAAAATTGAACAACTCAGGAATCATTGAACAACTCAGGAACATGAAATCAAGATCTCGACTCGACACGTGGCTCCTTCACCATGATAACGTTCCAGTGCACAAGTCAAAGGTCACGGTCGCTTTTTTAGTCAAGTCTGGTATAATACTTTTGAATCACCCTTTGTACAGTCCAGATCTTGTTCCCTGTCACTTTGGCTTATTTTCAAAAGTCAAAAAACGCCTCCAAGGAAAGAAGTTAAAACGCGCTCAAAGATTTTTCCAGCGACGACGAGCTTCTGATAACGTGGGATAAAGAGTGCGCGCATCTCCCAGAAGAAACTTGGAGGCCCTGCTTTGATGATTGGTTTTGGCGTACGAAAAGATGCATCGAGTGCAATGAAAACTTTTTGAGCGCCCTATGTATATAAATATTTCTGGAAACACTGAAGTATTACGTCTTCCATTTCTAAATACCACTTATTGAATTGTAGCTTTCAGTTCAATGTCAATTGAAAAAAAATGTACATTAAAATCAAGTTTTGATTATGAATCAGATAAAACCAATTCTTACACTGTCGAAATTGGTATCTTCCGTGGGTTTTTGGATGTTACCTCGGGCGGGAAATTCGAAAGTGTAAAAAGTCCCTCTCGCCCTCTAATCTGTAAGAACGTCGTCTTTACGAGGCGGGAATCACTTCGTTTGCAGTAAAAGGCGACAACAACGGCTCCTGGGAGGGTTGGGGAGTATACTTGCTGCTTCCCACCCCTTCTTCGAAAAAGAGGGCTCGAGGGTTCCCGGTAGGGTAGGTAGAAGGTGGATAACGTCCTGGATAACGTTCGGATAACGGTAGGATAATTGGTAGTGGTGATCAGAGCCAGTTTTACGATCCGGCAACATGCGGTCCGCTCTTTCGAAACCCCTTCTTCTCTCCCTCTCTTTTTTGCTCCTCTTCCCTTCTCTTTCTTTATTTTCCTCCTCTTCTCTTCTCTTTTTTTATTTTCCTCCTTTACCTCTCTTTTTCCATCACTCTCTTATTTTTGCTCAACAGTTTTCTTTCTTTCTCTGTTAATCTCGGTCTGTTTCACTCCCAAACCTTCACTACCGTTGCTTTTTTTTCCTGAGGAAAACTACAGCTCTTAAGGAAACTTCCCGGTTGAGGGTGGTCCTTGCGAAGCAACGGCCGAAACACAGGGCGATTCGCGTATTTTTACGACTGCAACCCCCGACTCTTTAACTCCTCCCCTCGTCTCATAAACACTCACTGAGTTACGGGTTGTTTGCTTTACCGAAACTGGGCTTTAGGGGTTCTGTAGTTCGGAATAAGAGTTTTGGTCACATCGGGCAACAAATTGCTTTTGCGCAGCAGGACTTCTTTACTCAGCTCTTAACCGGATAACTAATCGAACGATTGCGGTTATTTTAGGTGAAATATTTTAACTTTTGTTGTTACAGAATGAAAATTTACTTTAGGAACCTGAAAGGGATTTTAGGGCCGGAAATATTGGCGAGCGACATCGACGGTAGAGATTGTCAAAAAGCCGTGCGTGTATCGACGAGTTTATGGGGTGAGAACGCAAAGGAGACACGATCCCATACCGGGCAAAGTGGAAACTCATGTTCGTCAGATTATCATCCTGAAGTCAATCCTGATCATGACCAAGTCCCCTTTCTACCCATTCTCCCTACTCCTCCATTCACATCTCTGCTCTCAGATCCCGGTTAACTTGTCGTCTTCCTGCCACCCTTTTTGTCGGTACCTTCCTGTGCATTTTACATTTATTTACTAGTCGTCGACCACTCAACGAACTGACGTCAGAGATTGTGGGCGAAGTGATTTACAATCCAGCTCATCTGGACACAATTCATTTTAAGAGCTTACAAAATAGGATTTGTTACTGAAGAATAAACCTAAAAAGTGTTGAAGATAAAACAGTTTTATGCATGAAAAAATTTACATCATAAATCATCTTTTTCGTTATGATTTCCAAAAATCACAAATATTACTTCCATTAACGAGCAGTTTTTGTTCCCTAAATGGCCAAGGGCAGATTCTCTTGTCCGCATCAGTCCTCCATCGAACTCTCTATCAGGAATCCCTTCGAGATTTCATCCTTCCTCCCCCTCCTTTCTCTTCTAGCTCCGATACACTCTCTGATACCTTAATAGCCGAAATATTGCCCCGAGGGCAGATTTTGTTCTCTCGGAAGCCATAAATGATAAATGTACAGAACCGTATTAAGTGTCTCTTTCTATCTAATCGACGTTTAACTTTCCCGACGTTTTATAATGCCTTGAGTGGACGTTGTATGTTTGACAACCGGCAGCAAAACCGTGACATTAACGTTGACATTTGTGAGATCTCATTAAAGCAACTTCGCAGGAGTAAAAGCGTCTATTGACAATTTATTTTCATCCTGATTTATTACAAGTGCACAGATTTTATATAGATCTACACTTTTTAGAAAATTTAAAACAACTAGAAGATACAATTAAGAGAATAAATAAAAATTTATATAGTTAATAAAAAAAATTGTTTTAAAGTACAATTTTTGTTTTAAGGTAATATTTTTCGGCCTGTTGATTTTCAATACAATTTTGGTGGAGCAGTGTTGCAATCTTCTGCAACAGGAAACTTAATACAACTTTCATTCAGATGTAAATAACCCGCATAAAAACGCATATTAATGAACTCGAGTTGATTTTTAAGTGTGTCTTCTAGTTACCACAGTGTGCAAGGTATCGTCGGATGTAACGATGTTCCAACTCGGCCGCATCATCAATCATACTTTCATTACGAGGATTGCCTGCTTCGCATTGACTCTGCTTGCCCGCGGGACATTGTTATTACGAATTACACTGTACATATGCGTGTGTATATTCCAAGCTGACAATACATCGCAGAACGATCCTTATTTAAGGTTCAATATTCCCTCTGGCCAATCGAGAGTTTATTACTCGATTGGCGAGTTCCTGTCGAACAAGATCCCATATCGATTGGTATTGATTCCTTCGAGGATGGAACTCTAATCGATTGTAAACTAACCCAGCATATTTTTTTCTTTTATTTTTAAACTTATCACAAGATTTGCAAAATAATTGGACAAAAATAGCTATTGTACATTTTCTACAATATAATACAATTTTTTCTACAATTTAATTCAATTTTTTTCTTGTAAGAATTGGGCAATGGTATAATGTTTTCATTGTTGACCTAACATATTATAAACCCACTGCACAATTGTTCATTTAATGAAACAATTATAAAAATTTACAAAAGATACAAAATGTAAACGTGTTCTAAATGCAGAAATTGTAAATTTGTACAAGAATTTATACAATAAAGGAATAATTGTGCAATGGGTCCATAATAAACAAAGGTCACAATGGAAGAATTGTACCATTGCTCAATTCTCAAAATAATTGTTCAATTGTGCAACTTCTGCAGAATGTTGAAGTGATCAACGTGAAAAAATTGTAAATTGAATTGAAAATTCTTCAATTCTTGTATAAAACTCGCTGAAAGTTTGGATTTATTCAAATTCTTTCAAAATGTATGTAAAAGAAATGAGGATATAAAAAAGTGTTTGTCCCAATTTTTAAAATCAGTATTGAATTAAAATTCTTCAATAGAATGAAAACTATTGAAGACTTTTGAAATTTCTCCAACATCTATTTTCAAATAACTTAAATTTAGATTTTTCGAATTGGTTCTACAGATTGCAACCCTTCAACAACATTTTTTCTTCCGGTTTATTCTGTCGTTAACCCTAGAAAAATGTACCATTAAGCCGCAAGATTATTTTAGTAAATATTGCAGAATTGAATCTAAGAAATTCAAAGAATGTCCAACAGTTTTTATGGATGTTTTATTTTTATAGATTTTTAAAAGATTTTTATAGATATTTGATTTTTATTGATATTTTTATAGATATTTTTTATAGATATTTGATTGTGGATTGACGGAAAACCATTTCTATTTGTTCCCTTTCTTCCTCTTTTCTCGTTTCTAAAGAGCCGGAAAGTCAAGGTTTTGCAATTTGCATTTCATGTCTGAATCCTTTTTTGCCAAGATTATATAATTATTGGGATAACTCTTTGAGAACTGTAATTCTCAGTCAAGGAAACAAATAAAGACCATTCAATGTAAATTCCTAGTTAAAGAAACAAATAAAGATCTAAAATAAATAATAATAATAAAGATAATGTAGATTTTTATAAATCTGATGATAATCAGTTGAGAAAAATTTAATTAATTTTTATTAGTTATACGGCAAGACAATGCTTAAAAGTGTGAATGAACCCAATCTTTTAATTGAACAATTGTGAAAACTAGTCAAAATCTGATTGTAAAAATAGTAAAATTGTATAATTACCACAATAATTGAACAATTGGAGGATGTAATCACATAAGGCCCAAATTCCAATAACCACTTGGTGTAAAAGGTTCACAGCACCTCGCAGTGCAAATTATACAATTTTACAATTGATACAATAAATTACCAAATCGGAAGTGGCGAAATTTGGTTGGGGTTGAGATTGAGCAATTGGGAAAGTGTTGATTGAGCACCGGCTGCTTGAAATTAGTGTAAAATTAGCTCCCGCTGGCAAACGAGCGGCAGCAGTAAATGCTCGTACGGGTTTAACGCACCCGTTCCTAATACCGCTCATAAAACCGCGATCCCTTTTAAATCCCCTCCCTTCAATCACACCCGCGTATGTACACGCGTACGACCCAGTTGAACTATAAACTATAAACCCGCAGTGCATCATTTTACGATGTACAAGCTGCCACGTTGGCTCCCCTGCCTGCGTTTCTATTAGGTTTATATGACGCGAGAGGACCTCTCCCTCTTGTGGGCCATTCTACGTAAGCGTGGGAGTGTACAAGCTGAGAGAGACTTTGTATGAATTATTAAGATCCGGTTTTCAATTATTCCTGACTTTTTATAGACTTTTTTATCCGTCCATTAAAATTAAAAAACAATTTTGCATTACATTGCAACTATTTAGTTAACTAGTTCTTAGAAGAGATTTCTAGAATGAGCTTCTTAGAAGTGATTTACAATTTATATTTGTGAATGATAATTGCAGAGTTGGGAATACTTTGATGGAATCAAGTTTCCGTAAGGACTGTTTTAAAAAATGAATTGCGAGGGTCCTTTTTATTATCGGCCGATAAAAACATAAGACCTTCTGTCGCGGACACTGATGGCCCGGAGTAGTTACCGCTCAGTTGGTAACACTGGTTGAATCGCCCTACGCGTTTCCGGAACGAGGTTGTAAAAACGTAACAGCGCCCTGAAGTGCCGTAAAGCTTTGACCGTAAGGTGCATTTCACGAGGATGGAGCGACAAGGGGTCAAAATTACATGGCGGAGGTGAAACTGTTTTTCATCTGATGATTTCCTTGCTTTGGGATGCTTTCAGAGTCAATTGAACATTATACTTGTGAAGGAATAGAAACAAAATACTGATGCACCTCAGTTAAAAATAAAATTATTTAAATGTGTTTTTTGAAAATCAGAATTAGTAGAAGTAGTTCTTCAGCAATTTTTCTAACAGAAAATTGCTCATCAAGCTTAAAATTGTTCTTTTAACTTCAAAACCTGTTAAATGTTCGAATTACACAATTGGTAGTGCCCAAATTGTAGAAGTTACACAATTGGTACAATAGATTACAGCAAAGATGTTGTTCCTCAGGAGTAGCATTTGCTAGTGGTAATGACTCTTCCGAGTAAAGTAATATTGCCCCTGAAATAAACGACTTTCCACGAATTGCCAGCACTATAATCTCAATAAACATCGCTCATCCTGGGAGCTCACCTCCGCCCTTAAGAGCTTTTACATTTACGAGATGCACCGCTGCGTGGTTTACTCTCGGGACTCCCTGCGACGTGTCTATCGGCGATGTCATAATTGCCGGTTTTGCTTATTATGTTGACGCTCGACGGTAGCGGAGGTCAAGACACATCCATATGGAAGTTTCAGCCATAGATCACAGGGTGCGGTCTCTCTCTGCGAAGTCCGCGCGCACACCACGGAAAGCTGATTGTCATTTATGACTGCCACTTCGTTTTCACCCGTCTGCTGTGCCGAGATTGAGGTTGCGCGCGATTAATGGCCAAGTTCCTGCGGTCGGGGTTGAACACAGCCTTCTTCAAGGTCGATCGTGACATTCCTGTCGATAATCGTGCACTTGAGAATCTATTAAAGCCAACATTGTCTTTGATAACAAACTTGGTGCTAGAACCTCTGCATCGTTGGTAATGAAACGATAACCTTGAAAATTGTGATCTGGTAGGGTTGTCACCATAGGAAAACAAGTATATTTAGCTTGTAGTATTCTAGAGGTGTTTACCAACTTCATTTCATTAATTTCCACGTGTTGTCATGATAATACCACACCAAGTGTTATTCTAATACTTCATAGAATAGCACTCCTGGGATAAAATTTGTTGCAGGTTCAACACCGAATCTGATGTTAAAATAACACTTGCTTTTCTTCCGTGGCAACAACCTAATTCTTGGATGTCTTCTTTAGCCAACGTCCTGTTTATCAAGATCATCTATAGAATCAGATTAACTTTCCTAACTGCAGAGATCTTATTCGTAGACCCATGAAATAAACTCCGAATATGGGTCGCATTTTGGGAAGCATTCACGAGTTTCTCCCCAGGCAAAGGGTCGTTTTCATCAAATATTCCTTGGACCCCATCGAATCTAGACATGGACCATTCGTCACGCACTCGTTGAGAGGCTCGCCTCGATAACGCGATCCCTGCTTCGGGGGCAGATACGTAGGTTTTGCGAAGCGCTATCAGCCTTCTGGAGTCGCAGGACACTCTCTCTTTTTCCCTTTCTCGACAGGGAACCCTCGCTGCCCTTCTTTCCCCTCCAGTTTCGGGTCCTGGCATCCCTTTCGCGAGCGCCATCAATCAAGGTTGTCAATTTGTAATGGCGATTCTCTGTGTCCATCTCGGTTCCAGCGACCCCACTCTCCTCATAGCGAATCCCTCGAGCTCCCTTTTCCAGAGACTGGGTCCATGGTCGAGTCTCTCCCTTTTCTTTCTGACCCTTGCTTCTTTCTTCTCGACGATATAACGTCCACCGTTCTCTGATGCGATATCACCAAGAGCTTTAACGTCCCCGGTGTCTCAGCAGCTAAATAAAATAGATGTCCCGGGGTCAGAAATTGGGAGAAATTGCGCTCGCCTTTTTCTTTTTCGTGCCAGGACATGAGGAAGCAAGTTTTTCTCATGGAGGGATGCCCAGTAAAGCGGAGCGAATTTGGAAAAAAATTTCGGATTAAAGTCTAAAGGTGCAAATTTTTTATATCGGTCAATATACAGGGTGGCCGCAGCACAGTGGGGGAAAAAATTACTTTTTTGGTTCAAAATAACTTGCAGCCCACAAATGTTGACCGACTTGGACGTAAAAAATTTGAAAAAAAATCTTATAAAATTTTCCAGAGAGTTGTTGAGCCAGATTTTTGATTTAGTTTTTTAATTTTTTTATAAATAAACAAATATGACGAAAAAATGGCCATTTTTGCTATTTGACGATCCCGGTGCTCGTCAATAATAGGAACATTGTTGCAATCACCTAAGTTTCATAAAGTAACATTAGTTAAAGATGTTCTATCATGATATAATAAACAAAACAATTTTTTATAAACAAATTATTTGTTGAAAGTGTTGTTTTTATAATTTTCAATAATTTTATGTTTTTTAAAGTTATATTGCAAGAAAGGATGAAAACATTATAATGGAAATAAACGGAAATATTATATTGGAGGAAATTTCTCTCAACCCTAGGCTGTCACATATTTTTTTTCGAACAAGACTGTCACACCAGGTCACCGTGACCCAACGCAATTTTCGATGAGCTACCGTTTAAAAACTACAGTTTTATTGTATCAGAAAAATCCCGGGATAAGGTTTAAATATTGTAGACTAGAATATCATTATGATAAATTAACAATTAAAGTGGCATTATATTAAAATAAAAATTTTGAAAATTTTTCAAAGAAGGTTTTTTCACGAAAACCATTTATAATTATTATTTTTAAAATTCTTTTAGCTAAAAATGTAGGATAAGACAGTTAATAAATAGTGCATAAATAAAATAAATGAAAATTAATAGTTAATAAATAAATGCATTATTCAGGTATTTGTCGACAGAAAATTTGTTTTTTTCGATGTCAGTCCTTTTAATTAGAAACTTCATGATAATTTCAGTAAAATTCATAATTAGTTGATAAATTTTATGATTTTTTTAAACAAATACATTATTCGGGCATTTGTCGATGGAAAAAATAGTTTTTTTCAACGCCAGTCATTTTAATTTGGAACTTCATGATAATTTCAGCAACATTCATAATTAGTTGCTAAATTTTATGTAATTTCATCAACACTCATGCTTGGTTGATAAATTGTAGGATTTTTTAAAACAAATTTAATAATCAAATGCATTATTTTGAAATTTGTCGACGAAAAAATTGTTTTTTTTCAATGTCAGTCCTTTCAATTGGGTGCATTTGTTTATTTAATTTGTTTTAAAAAATGATAAAAACTATCAACTTATTATGAATTTTGCTGGAATTGTCATAAAGTTCCTAATTAAAAGAACTGACATCGAAAAAAACGAATTTTTCTGTCGATACATACCTGCATAACATATTTATTTAATAAATTTGTTTATAATATTAAAAAGAATAATCTTAAGAGAAATTTTCTCCAATTATAATTATAATATTGTTTGCATCCAAATTTCTTGCAATATAACTTTTAAAAAAACGTAAAATTATTGAAAATTATAGAAAACATGTTTTCAATAAGTAACTTGTTTATAAAAAATTTGTTTTTTTATTAAATCATGATGGAACATCTTTAACTAATATTACTCTATGAAACGTAGGCGATTGCTACAATGTTCCTATTATTGATGAGCACCGGGAACATCAAGTAAAGAAAAAGCTATTTTTTCGTCATATTTGTTTAATTATTTTAAAAAATGAAAAACTAAATAAAAATCAGGCTCGACAACTTTCTGGAAAATTTTATCAGCTTTTTTTCAAATTTTTTACGGCCAAATCTGTATTTCGGATCACTTTTGTTTCCGCCCCAAAAAAATATAACAAAATAAATTTTATGAAATGTTTATTTTAACTGTTAAGCTAAGGATTCCGCAAGAATTTGTTTTATAATTAAATTTGGTTTATTCACGCCAAAAACAAGAGTCATCCGGGATCCGGATTTGGTTCCTTTACAATTTTTAAACTTCTTCTATGGGGTGCAAAAATCATAGAGTTTTTAAAAAGTTTTGTGCATAGTTTTAGGTAGCAAGTAAGAATATAAAATTCAAAATGGAAAGGAAATTATTAAAATTAGATTTTTTAACAAATAAAAAAGTGATTTTTTGTTCGTTAAAAAATTATAATTTAAATAAAAAATATTTTTTTGTATTTTGAATTTTATATTCTTACTTGTTACCTAAAACTATACACATAAAGAATTTTCTATGCGTTTTGCACTCGTAAAACAATTTAAAAAATTTTTTTTAATTTTAAAAACTTCCCGACACTACTAGAACTATTTTTAAAAAATTTTAAAAATTTCAGGAAGTTTCTCATACTAAGAGAAAAAAATTGGACGGGTGCTGTTTTAAAAAACGCGATTTTTAATTTTTAAGCGCCACCTAATAACTTTTTCGTGTCCAAAGTGTCTTATATCCACTCATGGTTTTTTAAATAAAAGTTATCTCTAAAGATGCAGGATTTTTCTTACTGAATACAAGAAACCTTGTACTATTACTGAAAGCAATAAGACAAAAATACAGGTTGTAAATGGAAAGCACAAAGCTTAATCGAAAAATCGTTATTTGTGGAAAATGGTATTTCTTGGATATGAGATGTTTTGTTAATGTGCTCTTTAATTTCATTCTTTTGAAATTTTTAGTTTGCGGTTTTAACTTCCGGGACATCTTTAAATCTGTGGTGGAAAGGCAGAAGCGCTAAACTAACATTTGAATAAAGCACCAGAAGTGTATAGAATTTAATGATATTCAGGTACTTTATTCAAATGTTAGTTTAGCGCTTCTGCATATTTCCACCACAGAAATATACAATAAAAAATTCCAAAAAACATGTTTTTTGCACAATTTCAACTTGAACTAATTTTTTTTTTAATTTCCGTATTTATATCATTATTCACTACCAAAAAACTGTACCTATAAAAACTTCACCATAATTTCTTGGCCTATGGGAACTTTTTTAAAATATTAGTACATTTCGATACGTGTGTGAGAGGTGATTATTTAGCGCACGAGACGTTTTTCGCACGAGCGAAGTGAGTTAGAAAAGTCAAGTGCGATAAAAATCACCTTTCACACAAGTATCGAACAGTATTTTATACCACGAGAGCCGAAAAATCATGTCAAAGTTGAGATT
>JBAGKK010000288.1:747611-765406 GCA_037177015.1 Euceroptres primus
TCTATCTATCTGTCTATCCATCCACATCCATCCACATCCATTCACATCCATTCACATCCATCCATCCATCTATTATCTATTATTTACTCAATAATTCTTCTATATCTATAATTTCATCTACAATTATTTTCATAAAATATATCACAAAGCATTTCACTGTGTAAAGTTTTTTTTTTAAACATTTTGAACGTACAGTAAAAATTTAAAAAATTAAATTACTTAAAAAGCTATGTATAAAACTCTTTATCAATCTCAGGCATTTACTTCGTTTTTTTCCACTTTTTGCATAGTGCTCCCAATTCTCTATCTTTTTGCACTGCGCATGTGTCGCGCCGACAACCGGATTGGTTACCGTTAGCGCGCTGATTTGAAATTATAAAAATATTCAAAATATTTATAATAAATAATGATTGGAAAATGCATAAAAAGTAGTTTCTTAATCGTAAAATAGTTTTGGAGTGACACATAAAATAAAAATGCGATTTTAATACAAAAAACCTTATTAATTCTGACTCCAATGAAATAAATAATATTTTTTTTATCATAATGATAAATTTTCTCCTTAAAAGTGAAATTTTAAATAATTTAGGCATTTTCCTCTCGTTATTTATTATAAATAATAAATTTAAATATATATTTATAATTTCTAGTCAGTGCGCTAACGGTAATCAATCTAGGCTGCCGGTGCGACGCACGCGCAGTTCAAAAAGATACGAGAATTGGGAGCACTATTTCTGCAGGATCGGTTTTTCTTCCTAGTTCTTCTTCTCCGATTTCCCTAAATTAAATGAAAAATGTTTGAAATATAGAAATATTAACAATAAGTTATATTATTGTTAAAAAACCACTGCATTTTAAAGATCTCAATGGAAGTTTACTACATTAATATTTTTATTTAAAATTTTTATTTCAATAAAAAAGAAATCAAACTTTCATTGTAGTGGAATCATTTTCCATGGAAGTAGTAGCGGACTTCGTCAACAATCCTATATCCTTTTCGGTCACTCTTACGTGTTATAAATATTTAGAGGAAATTAATTTGATGAAAATTCAACCCAATGAAAATCAACATTACAACCCAAAATAACTTTCAAAATTGAAGATAAATACACGTTGCAAGATTGAAATATTATCAAAAAGAAATATTGGAAATAATTTACTACTTACTTGTCATCTATATCCATTTTTTAACTCCGAAATTACTGTTTCAGAATAATAATAATAATAATAATAATAATAATTACTATTTTCAGAAATAATAAAATAATAAAATAAATGCATACAATAAATAAAAAAAGAGAAGGAAGGGGATTTGTTGGTTGCCTTCTCATTTTTCTTTCCTTTTTTTTATTTTTGTAGGATCTTTTTGGAGGATCCTTTTTTTGTATTATAATAGGAGCATGTCATGGTGTTTGTCCAAATTTGGTCGTTAGATTCTTGGATTTATTTTCAGGAGTTCTATACATTAACTTGATCATTGGACATAGGATTAATAAGGATTTTAACTAATAGGATTTTAAATTTGATTTGAATTTAATTTAAATTTCTTATATTTTCATTCTTTTTGTCATTAAAATTAGGTTAGTTAGAAAAAATTTGTAGTTTGAAGTTGGCATCTTTTTACTTTAAAAATAAAAACTGGACATGGCTTAATATAATTCCAACTTTTAATTAACACTGAAAGCCGCGAAAACTAAACAAATTTTTTTCAAAATTGTATTGCAAAAATTGGTCAAAAAATGATCGTAGATTATCCCGGATTTTTTTGTATTTTTAGTCAACGGATTCTGGGTGCGGGCCTTAAAGTGTTATTTAAAAACACAGTTTACCACTCAATGAACCTGAAAATAATAATAACTGAACATTTTCAAAAAGTGGACATGGCATACTATAACTCTGAGGTGACGAATTATCTAATAATGTTTCCAACTCATAGCTTTTGATTTTAGAGGCTTCAGATGTCGATTTATTTAATAATCGAGTGCTAAAAATTTAACGGTGAGATAAATTTGATGCATTCAGTTTATAACGTTTTTAACTTCTGCAATGAGTTTCCAAATTCAAAGCAGGAAATTTTTAATGCTGTCATAACGGAAACATAAAAGATTTAATGCTTTTCGGGGCTTTAAATTTTAACTGCTTGGTCCTGTGGATTTTCAGTGTAGCAGTTTTATTTATGTAAATTTTATAAACGTTATTTGATAATTGCTTTTAGGTCTCGAAAATTATATTTTTCTCCAATTAATTTCAGTTTATGGTAGCGAGATAATTACCCTCCTTCTTTTTTTTTTGTTTCAGCTGGATGTTAAAATAGGTGGGGGAAAACGGTAACGTGCGACAACCCAGTGAAAAAAGGGGGAAAACGGGATGAAACCTGGCTTACCAACCTCCGACCCAAAGTACCACGTCGCTCGCGGCCATTGTAACCACCGCAAGTGGAGGTGCCGACGATTCTTGCCGCATGAACGCCAGATTTGGAGGACGTGTACCTAAACAAGAAAACGAGGAAGAAAAAACCGAACGAACCCGGAAAGCCAGCTAGCGAGCTGAAATGGGAATAAGAAAGAAATAAAAAACGATCGGGAAGAATTACAGAAGACAAGAGCCACAAAAACCAAACACCGGGATGAACCACGAACAAAAATGAACCACATCGTCAATGGTTACCAAAAAGGCTCATCCCCAAGAAGTTTGGTGAAGCAGAATTAAGGCCAAGAATTTATGGAAAACCGACAGAAGAGAAAAATTAGGGATGAAAATACAAGGACAAAGAAAAGACGGCAAGCCGGAAGTGTGAGGGTCGCGAGAAGAAATTCATGTGATTGTTCTTTGTACAAAATATTGCGGTGTAATATTGTAGTGATTGAAGATATTAAATGTTAAATTTTAATACGATCGCAATCGAAGAGACTATATATAAATATACTGAAGATAGTGGTATAGGAAATTTTTAGCGGGCATGTACATTACCTGGATGCTCGCACGGCGAGTGAGAAGCGCGTCGCAAGATCTCCAAGGATAAAGACTAAGGGGCAGGAGGAGAGGAGATGAGATAAGAATAAAAAAAATTAAGAAAAAAGGAGGCTTACGAAGGAAGCTGCAACCTAGCCTCGACGCGTGTGCCGGACTTGGGGACCCAAATGTCCCTGAAGACCTAATAGGAACATTGAATTTGTACAGTTCTTAATTATAAATAAATTTACTAACTAAACAAAATTAATTATATATATAAATATATATATAAAATGAATAATTACAAGAATGTGCTCCCCCCTCCTCCCCGCTCCCGAGCCTGTAATATACGAAAAAAGAGGAAATACTGAGATACAATTGGGAGGAGCAAAAAAAACTTCAGGGAGGAGCCGCTTGGGGGAGAGAGCGAGCGACTCGAAATTGTTTCCCGCTCCAGCCGTCATGTGTGAGAAGCGCCCCGATCGACTCGACTCTTAAGGATTAATTAAAAGGTTAACGATTACGATTTACGATAATATATTGTGTATAAATAGTTAATTCAATTGGGATCGTGAGAGGGGAGCTAAAGACGCGCAGAACAGCGTACAGAAACCCAGGATTAAGTCTGAGTGAGAGTGCGAGTGAGAAGCGTGGAAAGCAATGTATTATAGAGTATACATATTATATATAGAAGTATGTGAGTAGGTATTTAGGGCCCGAAAGTACAGTTCTTCGTTTTGTTCGTCCGCATTTTTGCTCCCTTTCGAAGCACCTCATCAATGTTTCAGCAACACCTTGACAGGCTTCTTTTCATTTCACACCCTCCTTTCCTTTTCGAGATTCATCCAAAGAACATGAAAAATTACGAGACAATTTGATAAAACCTGATCGCAATTTCATTTGCAGAAAAAGCTCCTTTTCGTTGTAGATGATAAACATATCCGCTTTTAGGTTTGCATTAAAATATCTCGCTGTTTGATCTTCTCTGGGTGGATTTATTTTCAGGCTTTTTTTTGGGAAATGTGGAATATACCTTTATTGATAAGTGATAAAGGTCTATTTTATGTGCAAGCATTCCGTATCGTTGGATCAGGAGCTTTATTTTTCAATTCAGAAAATTGGTTTCGTCTCGAAATTGGATTTACAGGTACCATCTCGATTCCCCCAAATTTTAATTCTCCTCTAGTTTATTTTTCCCAAAAATTGAAACAATGAAGTACGAGTTTATAAGATAGGAGTGCCCGTTATTAAAAGTCAATGAAGTTGGTAATGACGAATTGATGTCACTCCAAAGAACTTCTTGAAATTAAAGCTAATTATATTCAGTGCAGACCACATTCCACGAAGAGAAATAACCAGTTCGACAAATTTTAAGTTATGCTAGTGTTTTTCAACGAAAATTGATATTTTTTAAGAAAAATCATTACCCCTTGATGGAAAATTACAAGTTCACAAAATTTGAGGTTATGTTACCGGATTTCGAGGGAAATTAATATTTTTATTGAAAAGTCATCACCAGAGATGTGCAGTTACGCGTAACTGGAAGTTTTTTTTACGTAAAACATCTGAAGGAGGTATTTTATGTTAAACACCTAAAGGAGGTATTTTACGTAAAATACCTTGAATACGTAAAATACAGGTAGAAAACTTCTGATTGACTCTCTAATTCAAGTTTTTAATTTTCCTCCACAGAGGTGGCGCCTTATCTAGAAAACAAGATATAATTTACATCATGTAGAAAACTGGGAACGTAAAATACCAGGTAAATTACCGTAGAAAATCAAGTAAATTACCACGAGTATTTTACTTACCCATCCCTGGTCATCACCTCTGGATGCAAAATTACAAGTTCATAAAATTTTAGGTTATGTTAGGGGTTTTCAACGGAAATTAATGTTTTTATAGAAATATTAGTACTTTTTGATAGAAAATTAAAGTTTGTAAAAATTTTAGGTTATATTAGGGTTTTCAAGGGAAGTTAGTATCTTAATGTTACGAGTTTGTAAAATTTTAGGTTATGTTAGAGTTTTCGAGGGAAATTAATACTTTTATAGAAATATCAGTACCTTTTGATGGAAATTCAGCAATTTTTTATTTTTTATTTTATTAATTTTTAATACTTTTATAGAAATATCAGTACCTTTTGATGGAAATTCAGCAATTTGTAAAATTTTAGGTTACGTTAGGGTTTTTCAGCAAAAATTGATATTTTTGTTTCTATAAAAGTATTTATTTCCCTTGAAATACCCCAACATAACCTAAAATTTTACAAACTTGTAATTTTCCATCAAAAGGTACTGATATCTCTATAAAAGTATTAATTTCCCTTGAAAAATCCTAACATAACCTAAAATTCTACAAACTTGTAATTTTCCATCAAGGTATAATGATTTTGCTTCAAAAATAACAAGTTTGTTTGAAAAACATTAAAATAACTAATAACAAATTTGTAAAATTTTAGGTTACGTTAGGTTTTTTAACAAAAATTGATATTGTTCTTCCTACAAAAGTATTAATTTCACTTGAAGTATCCCAACATAACCTAAAATTTTACAACTTGTAATTTTCCATCTGATTAGTTTTTTATTAGGTACTGATTGATTAGGTACTGATTTTTCAATGAAGGTACTTCCCTCGAAAAACCCTTATTATTACCTAAAATTTTACAAACTTTAATTTTCCATCTTTCTTTGATTTTTCATCATCATACTTTAACTTTAAAAGTATTAATTTCCCTCGAAAAATCCGAACATAACCTAAAATTTTATAAACTTGTAATTTTCCATCAAGGTATAATGATTTTGCTTTAAAACTATCAAGTTTTGTTAAAAAATTCTAAAATAACTAATAACAAATTTGTAAAATTTTAGGTTACGTTAGGTTTTTTAACAAAATTTGATATTTTTGTTTCTATAAAAGTATTCATTTCACTTGAAGTATCCCAACATAATCTCGAAAAACTCTAATTATAACCTAAAATTTTACAAACTTTGATTTTCCATCTTTCTTTGATTTTCCAACATCATACTTTCTATAAAAGCATTAATTTCCTTCGAAAAATCCTAACACAACCTAAAATTTTACAAACCTGTAATTTTCCATCAAGGTATAATGATTTTGCTTTAAAAATATCAAGTTTTGTTGAAAAAAACTAAAATAACTAATAACAAATTTGTAAAATTTTAGGTAACGTTAAGTTTTTTAACAAAACTTGATATTTTTGTTTCTATAAAAGTATTTATTTCACTTGAAGTATACCAACATAACCTAAATTTTTACAACTTGTAATTTTCCATCAATAGATACTGATTTTTTTGACACAGTGTGCGTAAAATGCGTTTTTACACGCATATTAGTGCGTAAAAGCGCTTATTACGGTACAGTGTTTTACGCACTAATATGGCTGTGTAAATACGCATTTTACGCACACTGTGTCAAAAAATATCGTATGCAACTCGTGCGTACGATTTACACACGCGTGGTGATCGCCTGTTTAAAACCGCATTTTACGCACATGTTGCATAATATACTATTCAATAAAGATATTAACTTCCCTCAAAAAACCCTAATATTGCCTAAAAATTTAATTTTCCATCAAAAGGTACTTATGTTTCTGTAAAAGTATTAATTTTCCTTAAAAAATCCTAAAATAACCTAAAATTGTACAAACTTGTAATTTTCCATCAAGGGATAATGATTTTTCTTCAAAAATATCATTTTTTCTTTTGAAAAACACTAAAATAACTTATTTGTCAAACTGGTTATTTCTCTTCATGACATGTGGTCTGCACCTAATATAATTAGCTTTAATTTAAAAAAGTGCTTTAGAGCTCCATCTATTCGTTTTTTAATATCGTTGTTACCGACTTCGCTGACTTTTAATAACGAGCCTTCCTATCTTATAAACTAATACTTCTTTGTTTCAATTTTTAGGGAAAATAAACTTTGTGAGAATTAAAATTTAGGGGAATCGAGATGGTACCGATTTACAATATGGTTCGATTTTCGAATTTGAAATGGAAATCGAATTTGAAGGAGAACCAATTTTCGAAATTGAATTTTGCTTTTTTCCCTCCAATTATTCGGTTGTGATTTTCCTACGATATCTGTACATTTTTGCACGTGATCCTTATTGTGCGCGCGCGTCCCTGATATACGTAACTAAAGAAAAGTGTGGAGACTGGAGAAGAGAGAAAGAGAAGTTTTTAAAAATACCATTTTCGAGAAGTCTTTCTAATGTAACGTAACGATGGAGGATTTATCAGTGATTAAACGTTAACGATGACTACAATGATGATTATTATTAGCATCGTACTTCAAAGAGGGTTGACAGTGTATCGGAAAATTGTGAGAAAGAGCGAGAGAGATTATAAAAATTTATCCATATTTTCACTATGTCTGCTTACACCGATTAGAAAAAAAGAAATGAAAGAAAAGGCTATAAATTTTACATTTCCTAAAAACTCTCGTCACCAAGACTGAGAACGGAAGTTCCACAAATTCCAGGACATTTTTCCTTCAGAAGCTTATAACTTTATTTATAAATTTGCTGATTTTGAATGACTTCGTAATTCAAATTTTGAATGACTTCGTAATTCAAATTTTGATTTACTTCGTAATTCAAAAACGTTACTCGTTTTTCTGGTGGAAGGAAATCCTGTGAATTCAAAGTGTCTGCAAATATTTTGAGAAGGATATTTTTGTCCTGGAAATTGTGTGACTTCTGCTCGTGGTTATCGACGTTCTAGTATACTAAAAAATGAAACTCACGTATACCGAAAGACTCAGGTGCGCTAAAAACAGTCACTAATTTGGTTAATTGGAGAAAATTGTCAAGATTCTGCTTGGAACGAGTGATTTGTGGAAGAAAGGTCGCTCAACATTTTTGGGTCTATTTTAAAGAGATTTCGTTTTAACATTAAATGCAGAAATTTCTCCAATCAACCACCCAGATTTTTATATGCCTTCGATCCAACAGGAGCCGAGGTTTCGAGTTATTTGAAAAAAAGGGATGATTTTATTTTCAAAATGGACAATCAGGTGGATTTCGGAAAATGGAAATATTTCTAATAAACAGATTTTACTGATTATGATTTTTATACCTGAGGTTTAATATTCTTTGGTGCTATTACCAAATAATAGGGGGATTACCAATTACCGAATTTTCAAATCGTCATTTCATCTTGAAACGTGGTGATTAATCCCTGACAGGATAATTTGCGAGTTGTATTTGTTAAATTGGCTAGATTATTTAATTTTGTTACAAGCCTGTCAGCTAATTAATCGCCACGTTCTGATCATTACCTCGGCCCCTGGATTATTTTTTTTTAATTACTCTAATACTACGTATACTTAGCACTCGATTCACCCTCAACTATCTGACAAATTTTCAACTTTTACTCACATTCCAATGAATTGATGATTTTACCAATATTTTAAAATATTTTTTACAAATATTCAGTTGATTGGGCGTTTTCGAGTGCGAAATTAAGAGGAGAAGAGCAACTGTTCGTTTAAAAATGAGTTCAATTGATTGAATCATCGCCTTAAAAATGTATACGAAATAACACTAAGGTATCTAAGTAATAATCACGTTAGAAGGTATAAAAAATGAAGTAAAGCAAATTTTTATGAGCAGCGACAAAAGCAAGAAGAAGAGAGTGAAAGGACTGTTGTGGATGCTGCGTGCGAGGGAGTGGGAGTTTGACAATTGTGAGAGTACTGTACAATTATTGTATAATTATTATGGATGCTTATGATGATGATGATGATGATCGTGAGGCTGAAGAACCGGCGTCAAAAGCGACGATGATAATGATGATTATTATTATGATCATAACGATAAACGATAATGATAACGATGATGTATAGTAGACTAAAATTTATTATATCGGTATGAAATCGGACTCTTTTTTTTCCACTGTTGGCGCATTGACTACTAATAAATCGAGTTCACAGAGATGGTATGCAAAAAAATTTAAATGTAAAAAAATTGTCACGAAAAATTTGATCCCGCTTATATTTAAATTGTTAGAAAGGACGAGAATCCCCGGGACTTTCCAATGTTTCCTGGACAAGTGGCTTAGCTCACTCAAAAATTTTATTGCTCATGAGAAATTGTTGATTTTAGTCTTTCAATTTTTTGATTGTTGAAGGCTCGCCTCATGGAAATTTTGGAAATCTCGATACTTTTGTTGCTTAGCGGAAATTGAAAATGTAATTTGCCTTTTGGATAATGGATCTTAGCGTCTTTAACCATCGCTCACTCGATAAATCACTCGATCACACGCGCGACCTTACTGTCTTTTATTTCAAGGTCACGCCGTCAAGAAACAGAAAGGAAAGGATGATATTGCTGATAATGATGTCAAGGTGGTCTATGTTAGAGAGTGTCCATTGTATAGTGTTTTTTGAAACGTGAGCATTAAATGCTACATCTTGTGTACATACGACGTTTTCATTTTTATTTCGACTCAGCGAAACACTTCCAGATCGATGCCAAATACCTTCAAAAAAGTTTTACATTTAAAAAAAAAGTTTGTGATCTGCAAAGTCTTTCGTGGAGTCATCATTTTTATCCTTGACCCTTTCCTATCTACACATTTATCTCTTTCAAATTAATATATAAATTTAAAGAATTTTGAGGGGATTAAGTGGTTTCCTTCTGCCTCGGCGACAATCTCGGGAGGAGTTTTATAATAGGTTATATAATATATAATAGGTTATATAATGTAGCGAAATTTTTTTTCTCAAGATTTTGAGGGGATTAAGTGGTTTCTTAGTGAGCACTTTCTGCCTCGGCGACAATCCGTCCTCGCTGTCACTTTGGTCCATTTTTTTTTTAGCGTAATGAACTTTTTGGTCGCAATTTAAGACTCAAGCGAATGTGAAGGATTGTGAATCGTCAACATACGGGAGAGTGAACATAGCCGCGAATAAGTGCATGGTACTGTTGCAGCAGGTGTGCTCGCGCGCTTGTTTTGTTTTTCGCCAGTCGACGCCATATTGATTCATATTATATCGCGAGCGAACCAACCTGGGAGCATGTATGGTCGTGCAAGTCATAATTCGGCTTCGCTGTGACGTCAGCAATCGAGAAAGCACCAACTTAGTTTCTTCTGAGCGAGCAGGTAAGTCGCAAGTTCCGGCGCGGGTATTGGGGAAAATATATAAATAATAATAAAATAAATAAATATATTAAATATAAATATTAAAAATTAGAAGTTGGATGATTTTAAGGATGAGAAAGAATTGGTTCAGCGGCAGAATGGGCGGAGGTTTGTTAGTGATCTGTCAATGGCTTTGCTTTGTTGTCCACCTCCTGACACCCCCGACTGAAAAGCCAAAAAGGGTGCTGTGGCCTGCATAAAACGAGCATTTGTGAGACACAGCATCCCCTGGACTTTCCAGTCTTTGTCTCTCTTTTCATATATTTTTTTCTCTTTTTCTCTTTGGCTCGTGCTATGATTCTGTCTCCGTTTTCCGTCCCTGAAATATGATAGGGTGGGTGGGCGCGTATGGCGGCGAAGCTCGAGATGCCAATTATCGTTGATGGTTATTCCATGGAAATGGACCTTGTTACTTGTGCGTCGAGAATCGGGGAAGATACCAATTATTTTCGCAGCGTCGATGGCCTTCCGACCGGAAATCTAGCAATCTTTCAGCAGTTCTCGACTTCATCCTATTTTGCCTTGAATTTCTATTCAAACGATTTTCATTGTTCGTGTTGTTTTAGTTTAAAAACATTTATTGTTATATTTTGAGAATTGTCTTAATTTCTTGAACTTGGGACACGGTTGTTTATTTTTTGATAAAAAAATAGTTCTTAGAATAGATATTTTTATTGATATTTACTTTATTTATTTTTGAAATCCTCTCATGTATAGTTTTTTGTCCTACAGAAGTAAACAAATTTTTTAACGATTCTGAATTTTTGTCTAGAAAAGCAGTGAAAACTTGAGAAAAACGACTTCAAATTTTTCAGGCCCTTCCAGTGGTCAAAACGACTTTTTAAGCCCACCATTCGATTCAGGATCGAAAAACCATTAAGAATCAACCGTGAAAAGGAGCTTTTTAAAAAATGAAAGAAAATTCCAAAGTAGGGGTCAAATTAACAAAAAAAAATGAAATTCTCCAAATGACTCGCCCAAGGTCGAATTCTCTTCAGAATTGAAGCGCTTTTCATTTCAATACAAAAAAAAGTTCTTTTTGAGGATTTGAGTAAAAGGTCTTCAAAGTCGATTTTCAGGCCCTTCCAGTGATCAAAACGACTTTTTAAGCCCACTATTCGATTCAGGATCGAAAAACCTTTAAGAATCTACCGTGAAAAGGAGCTTTTTAATAAATGAAAAAAAATTTCAAAGTAGGGGTCAAAATGACAAAATTTAAATTCTCTAAATGACTCGCCCAAGGTCGAATTCTCTTCAGAATTGAAGCGCTTTTCATTTCAATACAAAAAAAAGTTGTTTTTGAGGATTTGAGTAAAAGGTCTTCAAAGTCGATTTTCAGGCCCTTCCAGTGATCAAAACGACTTTTTAAGCCCACTATTCGATTCAGGATCGAAAAACCTTTAAGAATCTACCGTGAAAAGGAGCTTTTTAATAAATGAAAAAAAATTTCAAAGTAGGGGTCAAAATGACAAAATTTAAATTCTCTAAATGACTCGCCCAAGGTCGAATTCTCTTCAGAATTGAAGCGCTTTTCATTTCAATACAAAAAAAAGTTGTTTTTGAGGATTTGAGTAAAAGGTCTTTAAAGTCGATTTTCAGGCCCTTCCAGTGGTCAAAACGACTTTTTAAGCCCACCATTCGATTCAAGATCGAAAAACCTTTAAGAATCAACCGCGAAAAGGAGCTTTTGAATAAATGAAAAAAATGTCCAAAGTTGGGGTCAAAATGACCCCAAAAAAAGTTGCTTTTGAGGACTTGAGAAAAACGTCTTCAAATCTGCCTTTAATTATCTTTCCTAATTCCAGTCAATTTTTTACTATGAAGAAATAGTTGATTAAAACAGCTAATTAAATCCGCCTTTCCCTATTTCCCAAATCGTTCCCTAATTCCAGCCAATTTTTTACTATAAAAAAAAGCGTAGATGTTAAATTTTTTTGAGAAAAATATTTCTCGTAATCATTTCCCGGCCGTTGTACCAAAAAGTAGAAGGTTTATATGATCACAGCTGAAATGGTTCACAGCTACCATTAATGATCACAGCTAATTAAATCTGCCTTTCCCTATTTCCCTAATCTTTCCCTAATTCCAGTCAATTTTTTACTATGAAAAAAGCGTAGATGTTAAATTTTTTGAGAAGAATAAAAATCCCCATGCAGAATTTTTTCACCTGCAGTACTAAAAGTTTTTAATCATGCTGAATTTTTTTGCCCGAATACTAGTGAATTTTTTTCTATGAAGAAGGTCAAAGGCGATGGTAAATTTTCTTTGGAAGAATACATTTAAAAAAATTTTAGTTGCAAGAACAAAAAAGTTTGACACAAAAATCTTGAAATGGAAAAAAAGTTGTTTTTCTTATGGTATGAAACTTTTTAGATTTGGACGCATTTAACATTGTGATTTCTCATTTAATGATCGTTCTTGGGATTCCATTGGGTGGCTTGCTTGATAATATATTAGAACGGGAGGCCTTCAGGCAAACAATCTCGTAATGGCAGGATGGCTGACTGGTGGCGCGGTAATGAGATATTAGAGGCGCTGCTCAAGGGAGTGGCTACTTGGAGGGAGCATAATATGCGATAGGCACTCAGTTTCACTGTACTAGTTACTAGAGGGCGTTACGCAATACTGCTAAGGGTAGTATCGCTTTTCTCTCCTGGGACCCGATTACTCTCTCACTTTCAGTCTCTACAAGTGCTTTGAAACCGATTCTGACCTAGGATCATTCTAATTCTACCTTGACGCAGGACATCATTTTTCAAACATATTTTTCCTTAAATTAATTTTTCTTAAAAGTTTCAGTTTTTGTTTATTTACTTAATTTTTTTTGAAATTAAAAAACTGCATGTAAAACATATCTTATTCATTTTTGTAATTAGAACAAACTTTAAAAATGTACAAATTTACAAAAATATTCAAATTCTTTTCTTTCTAAGCGTATAACATTCTTTTCTCTCTACTTAAAATTGTCATGTATTTTCATTTTCTCGCTCATAGAACAATTTAACCAATTTACAAAATTTCAAGAACTTCCAGGCACCACTAAAAGATTTTCCAAAAATTTGAAACAATTCTAGGGAGTTTTGGATTCTTATTTTCTTATTTTATTTATAATTTTATTTAATTTTATTTATAATCTTATTTTATTATATTTAATATTCTTATTTTCCTACATAAAACTGTATATTAAACAAATCCCTATCATTTTCTGGTTTTTATTTTACTTACAATTTTTGTAAGTTTGTAGAAGTATTTTATATTTTTGCAAATTTACAAAAATTCTTGGACTTCTAGACACCACTAAAATATTTTCAAAAAATTTTTTTAAATTCTTGAGTGTTGTTGGAAACTATATTTTTATTTTCCTACCTCAAACTGTATATTAAACAAATTCCTAACATTTTTTCAGCGAAGACCCATAATTTTTTCAGCGTAGTTCCATCATTTTTTCAGCGTAGACCCATCATTTTTTAAGCGTAGGCCCATAATTTTTTCAGCGTAAACCCATCATTTTTTCATAAGAAAATTAAAAAAGTTTCCAAAACTTCCAGGTCCCATTAAAACTGTTTCAAAAAAATTTTTTGGGATCCGATTACACTATCACTTTCAGTCGCTACAATTACCTTGAAACAAATCCCTATCATTTTCTGGTTTTTATTTTACAAATTGACAATTTTTGTAAATTTGTAGAATAATTATATATTTTTGCAGATTTACAAAAATTCATGGACTTCTGGGCTCCACTAAAATATTTTGAAACAATTTTTTTAAATTCTTGAGCGTTATTGGAAACTATATTTTTAGTTTCCTACCTCAAACTGTATATTAAACAAATTCCCATAATTTTTTCAGCGAAGATCCATCATTTTTTAAGCGTAGACCCAGTCCCATTAAAACTGTTTCAAAAAATTTTGTTAGGATCCGATTACACTATCACTTTCAGTCGCTACAATTACCTTGAAACTCATTTTTGCCTAGGATCAAACTAATTCTACTTTCAGAACAGGACATCATTTTCCAAACATATTTTTCCTTAAATTAATTTTTTCTCAAAATTTTTATTAAAAATGTACAAGTTGATAAAATTTCAAAGATTATACTTTTTTCAAAAAATTTGAAACAATTCCAGAGAGTTTTAGATATCTTGTTTTCACATTTTCCTACCTAAAACTGTATATTAAACAAATCCCTATTATTTTCTCGCTTATAGAACAATACAAATTTGCAAAATTTCAAGGACTTCTAGGCATCACTAACTTATTTTCAAAAATTTTTTAAAAATTCTAGAAGGTTTTGGAAACTATATTTTCTTATTTAAATTATTATTATCAAAAATTCTATTATTTTCCTATCTAAAACTGCAAAACAAATCCCTATAATTTTTCTACTTATAGAACTATAGAAAATACTACTATAGTATTCTTCTATACTACTATAGAACTCATAGAATTATACAAATTTAGAAAATTTTGAGAACTTCTTGGCACCATTAAAACTATTAAAAGTGTTTCAAAAAATTTGAAAAAATGCTAAGGAGTTTTGGAAGTATTATATTCTTATTATCCTACCTAAAACTGTATGTTAAACAAACCTCCATCATTTTTTTCACTCATAGAACAATTTTACAAATTTACGAAGTTTTTGGAAACTCTATATTCTTATTTTCCTACCTAAAACTGTATATTAAACAAATCCCTATCATTTTTCTACTCTTAGAACAATTTTACAAATTTAGCAAATTTCAAGGACTTCTTAGCCCCATTAAAAGTGTTTCAAAAAATTTGAAAAAATGTTTTGAAAAAAAATTCTTTTTTTCCTACCTACCTAGAACTTAAACACTAAAATTTAAAGAAATTCTACAGTTTTGTAAACTTTATATAGACCTGCCTAAAACAATTAAACAAACTCCCATCATTTTTTCGCTCATAGAACACTTTTACAAATTTATAAAATTTCAAGGACTTCTGGGTACCACTGAAACATTTTAAAAAAGATTTTTAAAAATTATACAGAGTTTTGGAAACTTTATATTCTTATTGTCCTATCTAAAACTGTATATTAAACAAACCTCCATCATTTTTTCACTCATAGTACGATTTTACAAATTTACGTAGTTTTTGGAAACTCTATATTCTTATTTTCTTACATCAAAATTTCACCTCTTTCTACTCGTAGAACAATTTTACAAATTTAGAAAATTTCGAGGACTTCTTAGCGTCATTAAAAGTGTTTCAAAAAATTGGAAAAAATTTTTCGAAAAAAAAATTCCTTCTTTCCTACCTACCTAGAACTTAAAAACTAAAATTTAAATAAATTCTTCAGTTTTGGAAACTTTATATATTCTTATTGTCCTACCTAAAACAAACAGATTTTTTCGCTTATAGAACAATTTTACAAATTTATAAAATTTCAAGGACTTCTAGGTACCACTGAAACATTTTTAAAAGATTTAAAAAAATTCTACAGAGTTTTGGAAACTTTATATTCTTATTATCCTGCTTAAAACTATATATTAAACAAACCTCCATCATTTTTTCACTCACAGAACAATTTTAAAAATTTACGTAGTTTTTGGAAACTCTATATTCTTATTTTCCTACCTAAAATTGTATATTAAATAAATTCCTATCCTCTTTATACTCGTAGGATAATTTAACAAATTTAGAAAATTTCGAGGACTTATTAAAAGTGTTTCAAAAAATTTGAAAAAATTCTCTGGAGTTTTGGAAGTATTATATTCTTTTTTTCCTACCTATCTAAAACTTAAAAACTAAAATTTAAAAAAATTCTAAAGTTTAGAAACTTTATGTATTTTTATTGTCCTACTTAAAATAATTAAACAAATTCCCATGATTTTTTCGCTTATAGAACAATTTTACAAATTTATAAAATTTCAAGGACTTCTAGGTACCACTGAAACATTTTTAAAAGATTTTAAAAAATTCTAGAGTTTTGGAAACTTTATATTCTTATTGTCCTACCTAAAACTGTATATGAAACAAATCCGCATCATTTTTTAACTCGTAACCCAATTTTACAAATTTAGAAAATTTCAAGGACCTCTAGGCACCATTAAAAGTGTTTCAAAAAATTTGAGAAAAATTCAGGAAGCATTTTGGAAAATTGGACTTTTAATTTAGCATCTAGTACATCAATCTTTCTCGCAAGAGAGATGCTACAATTTTCCTACCAGGGAAAATACCTCCTACCTTTACTTCCTACTTAACTTTTTTATTTTCCATTACAGTTTTCCCAGACTTTCTGCCCTGGAAAATAAAATTCATAAATTTCCATAACGTTTTCAAGGTAGTTTTTGGAGTTTTGAAATTTTTAGTGAAATTCGAGCACAGGGGAATGTATGTACCTATTTCTCATTTGTTAGCGGTTCGTTGGAGCGCGACGTTTGGGTTGTGTTTATAATGGCAGTGGCGTAGGAGTAGCACAGTACCCTAGATCCTAGAAGCCACGGACAGACGAGATGACGGACATGAGGTGGTGGTTGGAGAGAAACCATCTCGCTCTCTCCGCACCGTATTTCGTCTCATTCTCTCTTGCACCCTCTCTTCGCCGAGGTACGGACAAATGGGTGTCCCTGCATATGTAAAAGCGGCGCTGTGTTCGGTTCACCCCTCTGCCCGGCCATTTGTCAATGTCAAGGCGCGAGCGCCGTAGTCATGGAAACACCCTGGCAAGCCGAAGCGAGCGATCCGACCGAGCGAGCGAACGAACTGAGCCGAGGGAATGCACCCTCAATTCGCGCTACTACCCCTGGATAACACCCTCCCGCCATACACGGTGTCCCCTCCACAAAAGCTCGCAAGAGTCGCACGCATCAAGAAGCTTGCGCGAGTCATCGCTCCAAAACGAGGGCGCCTTAGGTCGAGTGCTTTAGAAATTTTTATTAAAATTCTTTAACGCTTGAATTTTGTGACCGAAGGATCTTTGGCAAAGATACACCGAAAAAAACTCTAGCTTCAAGCCCAGAAAGTAGGCTTAATTCGAGGTGTATCAATTTTAAGCCTTGAGGGAGAAGGCCTGGTGACCTGAAGATGAGGGTCACCGAAAACTGACTGTAACAAAAACTAGGCTTTTTTTCTGTGCATTAGACGTTTTCGGCAACACAAAACTTTAAAGACTAGCAATTTTATACGCACGCTAAAGCGCGCGTGAAACGTTGCATTAGCAACTGCTAAAAGATAGTAACAGAAAATACTAAAATATATTTTAGGTTACAAAAAAAATACTAACATAGAAAATACTGAAATATATTTTCAGTAAGAAAAAATACTATAATAATACTATATATATATATATTATAAAATAACAAATAATCAAAAATAATAAATAATAAAACAATATTATAAAATAATACTATAAGTATGTATATAGAATTTTTAATACACTTACACTTCATTACACAATTTTCAATTCAGAGGAAACGTATTTAAATATTATTTAAAAACCATTTTCGTCAAATTTTGAGCATACGATTTGAGTATTTTACAATTTTATGTCTATAAGGTTTTGAGTATTTTTACAATTTTATGTCTATAAGACTTTGAGTAGCCTTACAGAACAAATTTGCAAATTGATACGCGTCATTTGGAAAACCGAACGTATTCCAGGGGAGTGGAATACTTCGATTATCGTACCTATCTTTAAAAAGGGTGACAAAAC
>JBAGKK010000288.1:797285-811409 GCA_037177015.1 Euceroptres primus
TGGATAAAAAATTTGAGTAGAATTCTTGTGAGAATTCTATAGAAATTTGAGTATAATTCTTGTGAGTATTCTATATAAATTGAAAAAAAAGTCTTGTGCGGATTCTATAGAAATTTGAATAGAATTCTAGTGAGGACTCTATACGAAATTTGAGTAGAATTCTTGTGAGGATTCTATAGAAATTGGAAAGGCATTCTTGCGAGGATTCTATAGAAATTGGAAAAAAATTCTTGTGAGGATTCTATAGAAATTGGAAAGGAATTCTTGTAAGGATTCTATAGAAATTTGAGTAGAATTCTAGTGAGGACTCTATACAAAATTTGAGTAGAATTCTTGTGAGGATTCTATGGAAATTGGAAAGGAATTCCTGTGAGGCCTCTATAGAAATTTGAGTATATTTCTTGTGAGGATTCTGTAGAATGCATTTTACATATATTCTATAAAATTTTCTCACCTGGCTATCAAAGCTTTGAAAATATAATCCTTTTAAGAAGAAAAAAAAGATTTTAATTGTCTCATTAAAGTGACATCAACTTGTAAAAATTCAAAAAGATTTTTAAATCCTTATAAGAAAAAATAATATCGCAAAGTTGAAATAATAAAATTGTAATAAATTGCAATAAACTGAAATGAAGAAGCAGTTTTCAAAAAAAAAAAAAAAAAAAATAGGAAATGAATAGGGACTAAGAGCCCCAGTAATATTTGCATGGGTCGAAAGGAGCGTCTGTTGGCCCCTGTTGTTTGCTCATCCCAGTCCATTATTCTCTTTTCCCTCTCGATGCCTGGCGAACAGACGAAATCTCCGTTCCGTTTTCAGAAAGCAATAAATTCGTCACTCGGGGCGTGTGTTGCTACCGACCAGGCGGAACACCCGTGGAAACGGGAATGCGTCGATGAATGCAGAATGGATGGATCGAGAGGAATCAAAATGCGGAGGTAAAAGACTACGTACGAGAGAAAAATAAATAAATAAAAAAAAAAGTCGTATGTATGTTAGTCGATGCGACGTAGAATATTTGCATGACTCCTTGTCCCACGGTCTCTTGATCTTCTCACTAACTATAAGAAACTCCTTGTCCAACTTCAGAGACGTAAAAGGAAACTTAAGAGTACTTAAAAAGTTCTCCAACTCCATAAATGTCGATATTTTACATATTCTGTTCACTCAGAAGAAAAATTTTGTTGGTTGAACCAAATCGTTTAGTTGATTTTTAAAAAAATCTTGGTAAGAGAACGAAATTTTTGTTGAGTCAACCAATTTTCTGTTCACTCAGAAGAAAATTTTTGTTGATTGAACCAAATCGTTGGATTTAAAGGAAAATCTTGGTTAAGAGAACGAAATTTTTATTGAGTCAACCAAATGTTGATTTAAAGAAAAATCTTGGTTAAGTGAACGAAATTTTTGTTGGGTCTACCAAATGTTTTGTTCATTGAACCAAATTTTGAACTGCGTATAACAAATTACTTATTTTCGTTTAAATTAACTTAAACTTTTAGTTGACTCGACCAAATATTTGGTTGTCCGTATAACCAAAATCTATGGTTGAACCAACGAAGATTTTGTTAATTCAACTAAATTTTGTTAATTCAACTAAATATTTTTTCTGAGTGTTCAATTTGTTGATTTTGGAATCCCGCTATTGGTTCCAAGCGTCACGTGATCGGGAAAATGGCCGACGTCGTTCCGAACAACTGACTCGCGTCAATCTCAAGGATCAAAATTAAAATTTCTCTAACCATCCAATTTAAAATCTATAATCCAATTTCACTAGGCCCGATTGGTATCTTTAACAAAACACACAAATTTTTTAAAAATTTTTCAGAAAACAAGTCTGAAATCTACAAAATACACTTCCTTTCATAAATTTTAGATCACTTGTTTTTCATGAGATCCACGAATTCTAATTTCAATATATAATCTACTAAATAAAATAATTTTCGCTATATAGTACGAAAGTTAACGAAATTCTTTTTTTGTAGCCCATTGTGAAGCGATTTTGCCAATTCTGTGAAAAAATATTGTGAAAGTAGTGGAATTTTCGATTTTACCTAAAATTTTGAATAACTTAAGAAATAATAAAAATGTTTAATTGTAATTGCAAATTGGAGCCCGATCGGAGAAATTCATTTTTTGGGTTGGGTACACTTGAGAAATAATGCCCCATATATAACAATAAATAAACAATAAAAGCTCCTCGCACATTTACGTAATTATTAAAGATTAACTTTTAACTGGGCCCAAGAATAATTAAAAATGTTAATTCCTTCGTGTTATTCAAAAGTTTATAAAAAAATCGACAATTCCACTATTTTCACAATATTTTCTTACAGAAAACGTAAAATCGCTTCATCATAGATTTATTTGATGCATAATTTCTATAGCTGTCGTGCTATATGGCGAAAAAATTGTATCTAGTGCATTGTTCCTTTTTTTCTAACACCAAACAATATTTTTTTTACTCGTGCGGACGGTCTCATTAGAGCCAGTTGAGAGAAAATAAAATTCTTTAAGAAGTTATTAAATCGAATTTTAATAGGCTGGATGAACTCAAAATATGAACCGATTTTCATCAACTTTCTTTTCATATTTTTCTAATTATATAAGGAAACATTCAAATAATTAAAATTGAATTCATAAATATGTTAATAATTTTAATTTTTGTAACTGATGGCCTTAATTTCATTGTTATGAGATTCGCTGCATTATACCATTATAATAATTAAAAAGTATTAAGAAACTATTTATATATTTTATATTGAATTAAATTTAAGTTTTTTTTAAAGTAGAAATTTTGAAATATATAAATTAAATTATATTTACATTAATAATTATTTATATAATATTTATATAATATGAATCCTCACATTTTGTGTATTAAAGAATTAAAGTAAGATAGTTTAAAATATTTACTTAAAGAATAATCAATTATGGTCAATAATAATATATGAAATAAAATTATTGCCGCTGGCAATAATTTCATTATGAGATTCGCTGCATTATACCATTATAATAATTAAACAGTATTAATAAACTATTTTTATGTTTTATATTTAATTAAATTTAAATTTAATTTTTTTAAATAGAAATTTTGAAATATGTAAATTAAAATTATATTCACATTAAATAATTATTTATATAATATGAATCCTTACATTTTGTGTATTAAAGAATTAAAGTAAGATAGCTTAAAATATTTACTTAAAGAATAATCAATTATGGTAAATAATAATATATGAAATGAAATTATTGCCGCTGGCAATAGTTTCATTATGAGATTTGCTGCATTATACCATTATAATAATTAAACAGTATTAATAAACTATTTTTATGTTTTATATTTAATTAAATTTAAATTTAACTTTTTAAATAGAAATTTTGAAATATATAAATTAAAATTATATTTACATTAATTAATTATTTGTATAATATTTATATAATATGAATCCTTACATTTTGTGTATTAAAGAATTAAAGTAAGATAGCTTGAAATATTTACTTAAAGAATAATCAATTATGGTAAATAATAATATATGAAATGAAATTATTGCCACTGGCAATAATTTCATTATGAGATTCGCTGCATTATACCATTATAATAATTAAAAAGTATTAATAAACTATTTTTATATTTTATATTTATTTAAATTTAAGTTTTTTTTAAATAGAAATTTTGAAATATGTAAATCAAAATTATATTTACATTAAATAATTATTTATATAATATTTATATAATATGAATCCTTACATTTTGTGTATTAAAGAATTAAAGTAAGATAGCTTAAAATATTTACTTATAGAATAATCAATTATTTAATTTTTTTTTCTAAATAGAAATTTTGAAATATATAGATTAAAATTTTATTCACATTAATTAATTATTTATATTATTATTTACCATAATAGATTATTCTTTATGTAAATATTTTTAACTGTCCTACATTAATTCTTTAATACACAAAATGTAAGGATTCATGTATTTAGTGGGAATTTTTTTTCAGTTCCATGAATTTTAATAATATTTTTAGTCTCACAATTTTTTCCCCTTCTAAAATTTACAAATGAATAGAAGCCAGGGACCCAAGGGTTCCAGGCAGTCAACTCGGAATAGAAAAAAAGGGTGCTCGGGGTGACTACCACGAGCTACCATCGACATAAAAAGTTTGGAAAACGCGTAACAGATTTAATGGTATTTGCTCCTTTCCACAGTCAGGTCTGGCGCTGCGGGTTGCACATCTGGCTAAGGAAACCAAGAATATAAAACAAGGACAAGGAAGTCCTTGATTTTCAAGGCCTTATGTAAACAAGGCCTTATGTTTTATGTTTCTGTTCCTTGAAAATCAAGGCCTTGCTCGGATTTTCTTTGCCTTCCTCGATTTTTTCCTTGACATTCCTCGTCTTGTACGGTATCACTAAGTCTACTCCAGGTCCCAGGAAAAAAGGCTAATTTCATGAATTTTTTTCAGGAGTATAATAAAAACAGTCGAAAATTTAATTAAAGTACTTTATTAAACAAATATCTAGGTGTATAAAAAAATTTGTTTTAAAAAATTCCTAATTGAAAATAGCTGCTTCAGAATTTTCTGTCAGAGATAGATTTTAGGTCGGGATGAAAGATCTGGTTTGTTTACGACGAGGGTGATTTTGAGGTCGTTTTTTTGTGATTTTGGGAACGAAGGGTGGATAATATCGACAAGGCCAGGAGGTGTCGACATTCATCACGTTATCAAGGTGGCCACATACACTGCGTGTTGATACACAATTATGCGTGGCGGCGTGCTCTGATCCACGAGAACGTGTAAGCGGGAACGTGACACTGTATTTTGGAAGTACCCTGCCATAGCTATCCGCCATCTAGTACCACGTGCCAGAAGAGGTGATCCATGGCTCCTCCGAGGGAGGCAAGAGTTAGGGAAATAGGTTCGGATAACTTGTTTGCTCATCCCGGGGCTCGCCGGGAATACGGAATCGAGCTCTGCGAGCAGGATGTGCTGAAATTGCAAAGAGAGAAATGCACTGAGTTCCAGAGTGAGAGGCAAAATGAACGAATCTAGAGCATAAAATTATTCAAATCATATGCAGACTCCAGATTATATTTTACGAGTTTAAAAATGGCCTTGTGGCACTTTCTGTATAAATTTTTGTATTTTATGGTGAATGCTATTCTAGTAAAGCAGAATCTTTTTATAATTTTTAAATTGGAGCTTCAGGTGGCTTACAACGTTAATTTTTATGCTTGAGGTGAGTCAGCTGATCGTAAGGATGACGGCCATTGTTGTGGTCACGTGATATCAGACATTGCGATATTTGATAAATTAAAAATATTATATAAAACGTGAGATTTATTGAAAATACTTTTTCAACAATTTATTTTATAGTTTAATTTATTTTTGTGTTCTATCCTGAAATCTGAAATATCTCTATGGAATATTTTCGGAATATTATTCAGAATTATCTGATATATTTCAATGGAATATTTCTGGAACATTGCAAAGGAAGTAAATGAAAATTTTTTAAATATTTCAAATTGCGCTGTTTGGCAAATTTGGGCCAGTTAAGTACGTTTCATTGCTCGTTAGAGGATGAATCATAAAAATCGATCGTCTTTTTTGCTTTATTTATTTGAATATATAATATTTAATATTAAAATATAATAAATAAATATCGGGTTTCTTCATTGCTGCCAATCCCGGGAGAAAAATTCTACAATTACATTTTATTTATTACCTACTGTTAGAAAGTTATTTATTTAAAGTTTATTAAAGCAAGTTTACTTAAAGTTTATTTATTACCTACTGTTAAAAAGTGCTCCAAAATTTACATATAGAGAAAAATAAAGCTTGACGTCGAAGTATATTGTTCCTAAAGCTTCCAGTTTTGTTATGAATACAAAAATATAGCCCGAAAAGAAAAGTGCCTTATGGCACTTTCTGTATAAATTTTTGTATTTTATGATAAATGCTATTCTAGTAAGGCAGAATTCTTTTATAATTTTGAAATTGGAGCTTCAGATGGCTTACAACGTTAATTTTTATGCTTGAGGTGAGTCAGCTGATCGTAAGGATGTTGGCCATTGTTATGGTCACGTGATATTAGACATACGCCATTGCAATTTTTAATAAATTTAAAATATTATATAAAACTTGAGATTTATTGAAAATACTTTTTCAACAATTTATTTTATAGTTTAATTAATTTTTGTGTTCTATCCCACATAACATCCAATATTCCATTCATGTTCCTGAGATATTCCCTTGAGACATTCGGAATATTCCCAAGGAACATTACAGCAATGTTCTAGGAATAACATAATGTCCGACCTTTGGAATATTTCAATGTAACGTTGAGGAAATATTCTTTATAAATATTGTAAAAAGGTGCGCCCTGAAATCTGAAATATCTCTATGGAATATTTTCGGAATATTATTCAGAATTATCTGATATATTTCAATGGAATATTTCAGGAACATTGCAAAGAAAGTGAATGAAATTTTTTTAAATATTCCAAATTGCTCTGTTTGGAAAATTTTGGCCAGTTAAGTACGTTTGCAAAGAAAGTAAATAAAATTTTTTAAATATTCCAAATCATAAAAATGTTCTAAAAATATTTCATTGAAAGATGTCAGATACATTCTGAATAATATTCCGAAAATATTCCTTAGAGATATTTCAGATTTCAAGACGAATCTTTTTACAATACTTCTAAACAATATTTCCTGGACATTACATTGAAACATTCCAAAGGTCGGACATAATTTTATTCCTAGAACATTTATGTAATGTTCCTTGGCAATATTCCGAATGTCTGAAGGGAATATTCTGGGAACATGAATGGAATATTGCGTGTTATGTGGGATAGAACACATAAAAACAAATTAAACGATAAAATAAATTGTTGAAAAAGTATTTTTAATAAATTTCAAGTTTTATATAATATTTTAAATTTATTAAATAACGCAATGACGTATGTCTAATGTCACGTGACCACAACAATGGCCGCCATCCGCCAGCTGACTCACCTCAAGCATAAAAATTAACGTTCTAATCCATCTGATGCTCCAATTTCAAAATTATAAAAGGATTCTGCTCTTTTGTCAGACACATTCCAAATAATATTCCGGCAATTTCCCATAGAGATATTTCAGGTTTCAGGGCGCATCCTTTTACAATATTTCTAAAGAATATTTCCTCAAGATTATATTGAAATATTCCAAAAGTCGGACATAATTTTATTCCTAGAACATTTATGTAATGTTCTTTGGGAATATTCCAAATGTCTCAATGAAATATTCCGGGAACATGAATGGAATATTGCGTGTTATGTGGGAGAGAACACATAAAAATAAATTAAACAATAAAATAAATTGTTGAAGATGTAGTTTTAATAAATCTCACGTTTTATATAATATTTTTAAATTATTAAATATGTCTGGTATCACGTGACCACAACAATGGCCGCCATCCTTACGATCAGCTGACTCACCTCAAGCATAAAAATTAACGTTGTAATCCATCTGAAGCTCCAATTTAAAAATTATAAATGGATTCTGCTCTAATAGTATTGCATTTACCATAAAATACAAAAATTTATACAGAAAATGCCACAAGGCACTTTCTGTCTGTAATTTTGGGTGCCACAAGGCACGTTCTGTCAGACACATTTTAAATAATATTTCGGCAATTTTCCATAGAGATATTTCAGGTTTCAGGGCTAATCTTTTTACAATATTTCTAAAGAATATTTCCTGAACATTACATTGAAATATTCCAAAAGTCGGACATAATGTTATTCCTAGAACATTTCTGTAATGTTCCTTAGGAATATTCCGGGAACATGAATGGAATATTGCGTGTTATGTGGGATGGAACACATAAAAATAAATTAAACGATAAAATAAATTGTTGAAGGTGTATTTTTAATAAATCTCACGTTTTATATAATATTTGAAATTATTAAATATCGCAATGACGTATGTCTGGTATCACGTGACCACAACAATGGCCGCCATCCTTACGATCAGCTGACTCACCTCAAGCATAAAAATTAACGTTGTAATCCATCTGAAGCTCCAATTTAAAAATTATAAATGGATTCTGCTCTAATAGTATTGCATTTACCATAAAATACAAAAATTTATGCAGAAAATGCCACAAGGCACTTTCTGTCTGTAATTTTGGGTGCCACAGAACAATAATGTTCTGTCAGACACATTCTAAATAATATTCCTGCAATTTCCCATAGAGATATTTCAGGTTTCAGGGCGAATCTTTTTACAATATTTCTAAAGAATATTTCCTCAAGATTATATTGAAATATTCCAAAAGTCGGACATAATTTTATTCCTAGAACATTTCTGTAATGTTCCTTGGGAATATTCCGAATGTCTCAATGAAATATTCCGGGAACCTAAATGGAATATTGCATGTTATGTGGGATCTTTAAAAATGTTAGGGTCGCTTCCATTTTGGAATGTAGTTAACATTTATAAAAACTAGAATCTTTCGGATTACTTCTGAGAGTTGAAATGTGTGATTATTTATTTGTTTATATTTACTTATCTGGACAGCATACAAGAGCATGTCGTGGCTGCACGCGTGCTTGATTTATACGGTGGATGTAATTTATCATGTGCAAAGTGAAAGCAACAGTGTCGATATATTTCTCGTGCTAAGCGATACGACTTCGATACGAACCAGTCGTTATCTCGGGAAGCGTTATATTTAATTTGTCAAAACGATGTCCGAGATTACATATTCTTCTGTGACTGGACCAACGACTTTATCTCATGCAGATTTTTGCTTTTTTTGCATTTTTTTGCATTTTTGCATTTTTTTACTTAAGGGCGTGTGATACGTTATGATATCACGAATTACCGACGGGTTATAAAACATATTCGGCAATTCCTATTTTTAAACGAACAAAGATATGAAGTTGAAATTTAAGCGAATGATAAAAAATATGAAAGGGCATATCTGTTATGTGTAATTTTTTCAAAATTTTTAAAAAAGATTATTTTGAAAAAAAAAGTTTTCAAAGTTTTGAAAAAAGACACGTAACAGATGTGTTGATTCATATTTCATATCATTCTCTTAAGTTTCAACTTTATTACTTTGTTTGTTTTAAAATAGGATTACCGAATATTTTTTAAACCTCGTCGGTAATTCGTGACATCATAACGTAGCACACCCCCTTAAGGAAATGTGATACATTATGACGTCATGTTATGCGAATAAGGGTTCTAACGCCCTTTTAAAATAATTTAAAATGATCAAATTGATCTTATTTTACTAGAATAATATATGCACGGCAGTTGAAATCAATGCTTTGTTATGTCTTTTATCATTTCCTAAAATTACAGATCAATACATTAATTATTTTAGTAAGAAGTCCGCCGAATGTAAAACCAGGTAAAACTTGTATCAAGATCGCCATATTGGAAATAGTTATCATATTTCAAAAATTACATTCGGCGAACTATAATTAAAATAATGAATGAATCAGATTGTAATTTCGGAAAATGGTAAAAGACATAACGGAGCATTTATGTCAACTGCAGTACAAGTTTTATTTTGTAAAATAAGATCAATTTGATAATTTCAAATTATTTTAAAAGGTGTTAGAACTTAGAACCTTCATTCGCATAACTGGACATAATGTACCACTTTCCCTTGAAGCTTTCTGGTGCTTTTTGAATAATCTTTGAGTCAATAATAATCATTAATAAATTAATCATCACATTTTCTTAAAGCTTTCTGGTTCTTTTAAAATAATCCTTGAATCAATAATAATTATTAATAATATTTGGTCCAGTAGGTTCTGGAAAAGCGAATTTTCTCCAAGTTATACTTGGTGAACTTCCAGTTTTAAGTGAAAAAGTCCAAGTCCACCTTTTGTCCACTTTTCAATTAGAATGAGGTAATGATTATTTCAAGTTAAAAAACATAATAGTTTAAACAATTTATTATTATTTATAACAATATTTTCTTAGATATATAGGATCTTATGTTGTTGACCAGGGTGCCATAAATATTTAAAGATGTTGATTGAATAAATTGAATGTTGATTGAAAGTTGCGGTTTTTTCTAAAAATGTTTACTTTTTGTCCACTTTTCAATCACAGTAAGGTAATAATTATTTTAAGTTAACAAACATAATTGGTTAAACAATTTATTATTTTTAATAATATTTTCTTTGAATAATTCTAGAAAGTTGCGGTTTTTTCTAAAATATTCAACTTTTTGTTCAATTTTCGTTTAGAGTGAGTTAATCATTAAGGCAGTTCGACAAACATAATTGTTTAAACAAATTATTGTTTTTTATAACTACCTTCTCCTACAGTAATGCTAAATAGTTGCGGTTTTTTTTTATTTTCCACCTTTTGTCTACTTTTTAATTAGAGTGAGGTAATAATTATTTCAAGTTAACAAGCATAATTGTTCCAATAATTTATTATTATTTTTAATAATATTCTTTTTAAATAATACTAGACAGTTGCGGTTATTTCTGAAATATTCAACTTTTTGTCCACTTTTCGCTTACAGTGAATTAATAATTAATGAAATTGAACAAACATAATTGTTTAAACAAATTATTTAACTTTTATGTCCACTTTTCACTTAGTGAGGTAATAATTAATGCAAGTTAACAAACATAATTATTTACACAATTGATTATTGTTTAAAACTATCTTCTCTCAGAGTAATGCTAAAAATTTGCGCTTTTTTTTGAAATCTTTAGTTTTGCTTTGACTTTTTTGTCATAAAAAAAGTAATAAATGAACATCAACAAGAATCATGTTTCAAATAGTGTTCTATTTTTTTCAAAGTAAAGTATTTTTACTCTTTTGCTAATTTTTTAAAAATATAATATAATATAATATAATATAATATAATATAGTATAGTATATTATAGTATCGTATAGTATAGTATAGTATAGTATAGTATAGTATAGTATAGTATAATATAGTATAGTATAGTATAGTATAGTATAGTATAGTATAGTACAGTACAGTACAGTACAGTACAGAACAGTGCAGTACAGTATAGTATAGTATAATATAGTATAGTATAGTATAGTATAGTATAGTATAGTATAGTATAGTATAGTATAGTATAGTATAGTATAGTATAGTGTGGTATAGTACAGTATAGTATAGTAAAGTACAGTACAGTACAGTACAGCACAGCACAGTACAGTGCAGTATAGTATAGTATAGTATAATATAATATAAATATAATATTTAATTACAAAAATGAATCGATACTAAAATATTTCCTTCTCTAATAGAAAACTGCATTTGTTCATGATATTTTTTTTTTAATTCTTTTTGCCATTAAACAAAGTAGATCGTAATATGTAGATATAAAAAATAAAGAATGTTTTCATAACGAACTGCAGTAATATTAAGACAGAAAATAATTTTTTTCTGATTGGAAATATCAAATTTGAGTATTTGTTTATAAAACTTATTCATAACAGTAACAATTCTTTATTTCTGACAATTTTTTGTAACTAACTGACACTTTCATAACAAGTCTCAGTAATATTGAGCAAGAAAATACTTTTTTTCTACTTGAAAATGACAAATTCGAGTATATGTTTATAAAATTTGTTTATAACAATAACACTTCTTAACTTTTGTCAATGTTTTGTTTCTAGATATCACTTTCATAATAAAATTCAGTAATTATAGTGAAGAAAAATTTTTCCCGTGCTAAATTGACACATTAGAGTAATTGTTTATAAAATTTGTTTATAACAATTAGATTACTCATAAAAATTGATTATTTACGTGTTTTAATTGCAAATGCATTGATTTTACTTGGTATTCAGTTTACAAAAAATATTTTTTCCGGGTTAGACTAATGATTTTTCTGAAAACAACATTTTTTCCACTATTGTTGTTTACGTAGAATTTTGGAAAAACAAGGAATCAAAAATCAGCCTCAAGGAATAACTGAGGAATTTATTCAGCATCACCTTTTTTTAAAAAGAACGTCTAAATCGTATAAAAATTGTGACCTGCAGACTGATTTGTCCGCAAAAATCCCCACGAAACCATTTTCATTCACTTATTTGTTTATAAAAAATTCAATAAATATTTGTTAACGTTTTTTAACATTTTTATTTCTGTTGGACATCTTTTTTGGATAGTTTTTTTTTCAGTTTTCTAGGTATTTTTGATTAAATCAAAGCATTTTTTGAAAACCGGTATACTTCAAAAGTCAAATTTTTTTTTCATTTCTGTTATTAAATAAACAAATATTAAAAATCGGCCATAACAGTTCGATGCAAAATTTTCTCATCTTTAATTTCAAAAAAGAAAAGTTAAAATCAGATAATAATTGTCTTCTGAAAATTAATTTTTCCACGGACGTTTCTTTTGTCCCACTGTGCGGCACCATGCACGCTAATGCACCTTCAGCGAAGTCGCAAAAATCGAAAAAGTGACTTTATTCTATGGAAGGCTATGCATGAAATTAATTAATTAATTCCTAGGAAGTTTCATGTGAAACCCAACAACATTCATGCTACAGCCGGGAAGTTGAAGTTTGTCGACTTCTCATTTTGAGAATCTTGACAAATGAGCTGCAAGAAAATTAACACCCGTGGTTTTCTGCGAGTGCACACTATCTGGAATTGAAACCATTCTATCTAATAAATCAAAGAATCCCAAAGATCCCAGATTTTCTAGCTGGAAATCATTCTGGGAATAAATCCTTATAAATAAGCTAAACAATTTGACGCAATATAGGAAATGCGAGTTAGGGTCGTGCAATCGAGGGTGTCACTTGGCTTGCAGAGACGCGAGAACGCATACATGATGCTTAAGGAGAGGGTGGATTCGTCTAAGGGTAAGGGTGGCATTTTGAGTCGAGGGGGTGGGAATGTGGGGGTCTAAGAGTCGAGGGCGGATCGTGCAACCGTTTCCTCCGTTGGAGGATAGAACCTTGCCTTAGCTGTATGCGGGCCACGTTTCCCTTATTTATCGTTTCCCGATGCTTATGTTTTACTAGGCCGGGCCGTGCCGCGGTACACGATAAGGCTGCCAAGGGTGGAATCACTGAGGGAACCAATAACGTGATGTATTATACATAATGCATGCCTCGTCTGCCCAACTGCGACTACCTGTATACACACGCTTAAACATGGATGCGACTCGCTTTTCGCGGTGCTCCAGAGAAACAGAGAGAGTGAACGCTTTAATAATGGATGCCCCGACGCCCGGTGACAAATTTGATTTCGAGACCTCGTTGGTCGTAATGAAAATACCGGGCGACGCCGTTCCAACGCGGAAAAAAATAATCAACTGATGCAAAAGGTCTTGGGGGTTCGTCAACAAACTAAAAGTTGATCAGATGAAAAACGAGAAATGAAAACTGATTTCATGCAATTAATCAATCTTTGTAAATAATAATCAAGCTGAAAATCAAGCTAAGTAAAGTAAATAAGTTAATATATGAAACAATATAATGTGGGTGAAAAAAAAAAAGTTGGTAATATGAAATATTATTGATTGGTTCCTGAAATATTATTCGCTTATATGTGAAGAAATGATTGTCTTAATTACAGGGCTTTATTAAGCGTATTTTTATCTACAACATCTTATGGGCGAATTATTTTTACTTCATGTCGTGTCAAACTAAATTTGATTAAATATGAGTAAATATGAGTAAAAGAATGACAAATTTCTCTTTTAACGTATGGGAAAACATAGGTTTAAAAATTATAAGGTAAAACCTTATAAATTCGACTTCTTCCAGACTAATAGTTTATTCCTTGAATTTAAATAATTATTGATAACGTTTCGAAAAACAGCTGGTTTTCCTTATCAGATCTGTACAAAACAAGCTATAATTAAAATATTAGGATACTATGTTAAAATCGAAGCTAAAGAATTTATAAAAGTATAACTTATAGAGAAGTTTTCGTGTAACAAAAATTTATCTAATTATCAAACGTAGAGAATCGAGATAAACAAATAATAACTAAGGAATTCAATCATTTTAACAACAACATGTTTATCTAGATTCTCTACGTTGATTATTAGATTCTCTACGTTGATTATTAGATTCTCTACGTTGATTATTAGATTCTCTACGTTGATTATTAGATTCTCTACGT
>JBAGKK010000288.1:813838-828524 GCA_037177015.1 Euceroptres primus
TTTTTTATATCTAATTTTTACTTTCTATTCTATTATTCCTCATTTGTGAAAATTTCATTGTATTCTTTTACTTTATTTTGCAATAATTCTAGTCGTTGATAATATTTCATTGGCTATAATATTATCAACGATTTCATATAGAGCGTCCATGAAAAATACGACATGTCTTCCAACATCTCACAATTCAATAATTCTAGTTACAAGAAGATGGAAAATGCGTGCGACGTCAGAAGGCTCCAAAAGCCTTTCAATAAATTTGTAGCGTGAATACTTTTACAGGTTCTCGAATTAATGTTAATAAACCTAATGTATACTAAAGAAAATTATTTTAAAAACATTTTCGAAAAAAAATTTACTTTTTTTCGAATGTGCCTTCCCCCTGGAGAATAACCCATATACTAACACTCAGTTTTCATTCAAGAAAATAATCATTGGAATGCAAAGAGGAGTTTTCTAAGACTTTCAATACATCCTACCCCTTGTAATTCACCCTAACAAGAAAAAAGCCACCCATTTTACTTCAATATACATTTTTTACAAATGCCAGTAATATCAGAAACCTCGTGATGAATAAAAAAAAAGTGTTGAGACAGCCGTTGCATCCGAATTCGCAATGAAAAGTACCAAACTTAAAGCATTTGAAGTTTTAACATTAAACGGACGTTCAAAGTAGCATTTCTTACTCACGTATAAAAAAATTTTTCTTTTATATAGATCCACTAAATTATAAATAATTTAGTAAGCAAATGTGGTTTCTTGGAAATTGGGTACTTTCTGTTGTTTTAGTTTTTTCCAAAAAAATCGCCTAAAATTACCTTGATTTTGGCTCAGTACTATCCTAAATTTCCTCTGGACAACCATTGTTTATTATGCAGAGAGTGTTAGCTAAGAAATGCATAAATCCGTGAATAACACAACAATGATTGTCCGATTGTGATAGTACTGAGCCAAAAGCAAGGTGGATTTTGTGACAGTACTGAGCCAAAAGCAAGGTGGATTTTGTGACAGTACTGAGCCAAAAGCAAGGTTGATTTTGTAGAAAAACGAAATCTTCGCACTGAAAACTGACAAAGTTATGCATTTATTAATTATGGTTTTCTAAACAATTAACAATCGTTGTCTAATACCAAGAGAACCATTGACAAGATATCTGCAGTGGCACCTGCAAAAGAAACGCATTATACTTATTAGATAATGGTCCAAATATGCATTTGTTTATAAAAATTGTTTAAATAATGACAATGCATTATTTATTTCCATTCAGTTTCTAATGAGAATGACTTCTAAAAAAACTGACAGTTTTCGGATGAAAATGTAAATGTAAGTGTAATACATTTACCTTATACACTTACCTTATACCTTATACACTTACTTACCAATACACTTACCTTATACACCTCCAAAAAAATGTCAGTTTGAGGCAACAGAAAGTAGCCAATTCCCAAAAACCACATTTGTTCACTAAACTGTTTATAAAAAAAGGAAAATGTTGATTAGCATACATTTTCCTCATCAGTTCCCGACCCACATTCAGAAAACTCCCAACAGGAGTTTAAACTGCAATTTTGAATTTTCGGCAGTCTAGGCATGTTTCTTGAAATTGGGTCTGCAGTCAAGGGGCTAAAGATACTGTTAGAAAGGTTAATTTAAGAATTTAGTATCTCTATCATTTCTAATATCAAATTTTCATTTCCTATCATGGAAACTATTTGGAGCAATTAGCGAAACGATGAAGCAATTTTTTAAATTTAGAGCTATTAGAGTGCGATAAGTCATTTTCTGGTTATCGAGACGACTTGACGCTTAACCGTGGGATCTTGAGCTCGCGAGATCTCAGGAATCAGATTCGTGTACATACGGCAAACAATACACGTTGTAGGCAAGCCGTGTCCATGCATAATTCAAAGAGTCGCACAGCCGTCGCTGGTACTGCGGAACCAACGAGCGAATTTTCTCTTCCGTTCTGCTCGCTCCTAGTAAATACGTAATCAGACCTCGCTATCATCCCCCATTCCCCCACCTCCTCCTCATCCTTCCCCCTTTTCACCCTCTTGATCTGGCTGTCTCTGTTTCACCTCGCATCTCGAGCTCCATTCCATATCCACCCAAAACCATTTTCCCGGAGCGGTTACCGATACAAGTTTACACGAAGGCCTCCATAAAATGCGTGTGGGACTCTTTCCGTGATCTTTGTAACTTGTTATTTTGTACCGCATTGCGACGTGAAGCTTTAATTTTTATAATTGATTTCTCATGGGGAGAGTTTTATTTTAAATTTTATTAATTTATTTTATTTTATTTTACTTTAAATTTTATTTTAAATTCACAAGAGCTATTTTTACAAACTGTATATTTTTCGAGGAATTTATATCCCAAAGAAAACATGTAATGGCACGTGCAAAGAGTTGGTCAAGTTCAAAAGAAAATTGTACATTACCATTCGTGAGATCAAAAATAGTTTGCCAAGTGAAATTTACAATTTGTTAAAAAGAAAGAAAAATTATCAAATAAAATCTGTTTCTAATGGTCAGGAAAAAAATTTAATTTCAATTTAATTTGTCTCAAAATTTCAAAAAATTATTTTTCAATTTAATTTCAAAAAAATTAATTTCAATTTAATTTCAAAAAAATTAATTTCAATTTAATTTCAATTTAATTTCAGAAAATTTAATTTCAATTTAATTTCAAAAAATTTAATTTCAATTTAATTTCAAAAAATTTAATTTCAATTTCATTTCAAAAAATTTAATTTTAATTTAATTTCAAAAAATTTAATTCTAATTTAATTTCAAAAAATTTAATTTCAATTTAATTTCAAAAAATTTAATTTCAATTTAATTTCAAAAAATCTAATTTCAATTTAATTTCAAAAAATTTAATTTCAATTTAATTTCAAAAAATTTAATTTCAATTTAATTTCAAAAAATTTAATTTCAATTTAATTTCAAAAAAATTTAATTTCAATTTAATTTCAAAAAATTTATTTTCAATTTAATTTCAAAAAATTTAATTCTAATTTAATTTCAAAAAATTTAATTTCAATAAATATATTTTGAAAAATTTAATTTCAATAATCTATTGAAAATAAAATGAAATTAACTTTGCACGATTGATTAATAACTTAATTTTAAAATTCTATCAAGTGAAAAGTTTTTTTCAATATAGGGTAAGAGAACCAATTCTTGGCACCTTTGCCCAAATATTGGCATACCAAAAACTGAAGTGAATTTATTTAATTTTGAATCAATATTTTATTGCAGTGGATAACTAATATATGCATTATGCGTAAAAATAATGGTAGAATTAAATTAATTAAAGCAAAAAAGCTAAATAGTATTATCTAATAAATTTAAGAGAGGTGCTAACAAATGGGGGGTGCCAAGAATTGGTACTCTTACCCTATTTATTTAAATTAAATTTTTTCCTTTCATTACGAGATTTTATTTTATATTTTTTCTTTATTTTGAAAAATTTGTATATTTCACTTTGCAAACTATTTTTTAACTCACGAATTTTTTTTAACCCTTTTTTGGGTTAATTTTTTTGGTCAACTTTTCTCATGTGCTATGTTTTAATTCGGATTTCACAATTTTTTGTATCTTTTAATAATAATTAAACTTGAATATGTAGCATAGTAATCACAAAAATAAGTCTCAAGAAGATGGATCCAAAATTTTCTTTTTCCTTTCTTCGACCGTTATTAATATCCAATAATTATTGCCAGGTTTTTTTCGGGTTAAAGGTCAAATAATTTAATTAATAAGACAAAAAAAGCATTTTAGAAATATATTTATTTTATTAATGTTTCTCTACGTTTATTAAAGTTCTCTACGTTAAAGACTGCGGGTCTTTTTCAAGAGTCAAATTTTAAATCTATAAATAAAAATAAATATTGTAATAAATAATATTAAGGTTTACAATTTCGTACGCAAAGTCATTAGAATAACGAAGCATTTTTACAAACAAACAATTTTTGGGTGCAAAACTATTTTTTTTATATGTAACTCTTAATATGTACATTATTTACAGAAATATTTATTATTTCGTCAAATTTTACATAAATGGAAAAATATAAAAAAATTTTAAAAATTTAAAAAATTAAAAACTAAAAAAACTAAATAAAATATCTATATTATTTTTCAGATATACCATTCAATTTTCATTCAAATCGATCTAATAGACTAGGCTCTTAACTGTGAGCAAATACTTAAAAACGTACTCTGAAAACATAAATTTTTTATAAACGAAAAGGTAGAAAAATTTGCAATACACACTTATGTACTATTTTCAAGATGATTTTTATTTTTATTGGTTATTCATAATATACACTGACATTGATAAGTCAGTTAATTCCTGACTTAGTAAAAAACTAGCAAAAAACATCTTTTTCTTTCTTTCATTTTGTCAAAATGAACCGAAAGTCCGATTTTCAACTTCAGTAGTCTCCTGGTTTTCAAGAAAAACTCAAATATATATTTGTTAATTAATTAATTGATTGTTAAAAGTTGATTTTTATATTTCTTCATATATTCTTGAACTCTTGGAATGTTGAGGAAAAATATAAACTAAATATCTTCTGTGTTTTTTCAATCATCTGTAAAAAAAAGAACAGTCTATGATTTTGAATAGTAATAACCTATCTCAATTTAGATATAATTTAAATATGTTGTATTAAAATTATTCTCAAATCTAATTTATAGCTTCCTGTATACTACTATAATTGTCTTGTCAATGAAATGTATTTTTAAACGTGAAAGTTAAAGGGACACGTATTTTTTTATCAACATAATTATATTTTTACATTTTTACGATGTTTGTCTTATTTTACTTGTAGAAACTGCAAAAATTGTTAGGTTTTTAAATAAAAATAAAAAATAAGATTTTTCTCTCGAAACTCAAAATAATACCAAATTACGAATTTATGGTACGTAAATATTTAATCTATTTACCGTAAATACGTTATTTGGTATTATTTGGTATTGGTATCTATTATTCCATGAAAATTTCATAAAAAAGATGGCTCTTTTGACAAAGAATACTTTTCGTTTTTTGTTTATCAAAAATCGAAATAGCTTTATCATTTTGCTTACTCGTAAAGGAAACTTTTTGAAATGGTTAGATTTTCAACAACTTTTAAATTTGTTTAATGAAATGTTCTTCAGTTGATGTCAAACTTTTTTGTGAATACAACTTGAGAACGGTTATAGATAAATTGATAATATTTATGGGGGGGAGGTATTTTTATCACTAGTATCTCAAGTCAGACAAGGATTTTAAATAATATTCATTGGATTTTTTTCTAGCACTTTTACAGGTGATACTTGAAAAATCGGTTTTTTTAATTAAAACTTTTTTCACTATTATAATTCAATTTTAATACTTGAGAAGAAAAGATTCCTTGATTGGAAACGAATCGATTGACATAATAATAATAATAATATATTTTTTTGAAAATTAATAAAATTTAGATCATTTATAATATTGAGAAAAATGAAAATTTACAATAATGTTGAAATACTTTTAAAAATTTTAATTTTCCGATGTTCTACCATGAAAAGAAAAGATTCCTTGATTCAAAATGAAGAGGTCGACCTATAACATGAATAGGTTCATTTTATTGAAGATAAAGAAAATTTTGACAATTAATAATGTTGAAAAAATATGAAAATTACAACTTTATCAAAACAATTAATGCTTCCTCTATGAGTAAGCAAATTATATATTTGCTAGTTCATCATAACGAGGAAGAAAAATGCTTATGAAATGAGCACAAAAAAATATAGACTACGGAAAAACACCCAGGATCACAAATTCACAGCTAGTTTTATTATTCTTTTTTTTTTTGATCATCGATTTCGAAGGTGTGCAAAAAATTTCTAAACCTGAGAAAAAACCTTAAAATGAAAAAAATTACAAAACTGACAATGATTTTAAAGTAAAATTCACAAAGAAATTATTTTCCACATAAAATTTTTCAAAATTCGTAGGAAATGTAAAAATGTCAATTTTCTATTTACAAAAATATTTTTCCCCTCATTGTTCTCGTAAAAAAACATATTTTTGGTTTTTTTGTGATTGTAGGAAGGCAGTGGCTCATTAATCAAACATGGTTTATCGAATAAAGTTATTTAATTAAACTCAAAAAATTTTTAGAGAATTCAAAAAGGAATTATATTTTTCAGAAATTGTAATATTCCAAAAAGTATGAATGTGTTAGATATGTAAAACTATTTAAATTGTTTGTTTAAAATATTGTAGATATTTTTAGATTACGGAAAAAATATGGCATATGTCAAAATTTTGCCGAGGTAAAAAAAATTCGTACATTACAAATCGTGGGATTAAGAATAATTTTCCAAGTGAAATATACTACTTTTTCAAAATATAGTAAAATATTTTAAAATAAAATCTCCTGATAATGGAAAAAATGAATTTAATTTTAATAAATTATATTAAAAAGAAAATTTTAACCTGGCAGGATTTTTTACATTAATTTATAAATTAATCCTGCAATGTTAATTTTTTTTATTTTCAATGTATTTATTGAAATTAAATCCTACCAAGGTAACTTTTTTCCATTTAATTATTAAAATTAAATTCTTTCTCTTCCATTAAGAGATCGCATTTTATAATTTTTCTCTATTTTAAAAAAGTATCATATTTCACTTGACAAGCTATTTTCGCTCTCACGAATTGTAATAAACGATTTTTTTTAATTTTGTCAACTTTTTAAATGTGCCAAGTTCTCTTTGTAATTTTACAATTTTTTGTATCTTTTAATAATAATTAAACTTGAATATTGAACTTTCCGTATGTTCATTATTTTAAGAGATATTGATTATTTTGGCAAATTTTTGTGCCTTTTTTCTGAATTAGTAAATATCTTTGTAAATAATGAATATATTGAAAAATTCTTATAAATTTGTAAATAATGAATATATTGACAAATTCTTAAAAATTTGTAAATAATGAATATATTGAAAAATTCTTAAAAATGTGTAAATAATGAATATATTGACAAATTCTTAGAAATTTGTAAATAATGAATATATTGAAAAATTCTTAAAAATTTGTAAATAATGAATATATTGAAAAATTCTTAAAAATTTGTAAATAATGAATATATTGAAAGATTCTTAAAAATAAATAAAAAATATGACGTTGCACATGTACCATAAAATTTTTATGCGAATGGAAATGACGGATCAAAAATTCCTGTGCAGTATATGTAGAAAAGAATGGCATTAATTAAGTCATACGTGTCAAAATTTTTGTCGTTATGGATCATCAAAATTGAAAAATTATTATTTTTAATCTTTGCTCACTTCTAGAACAAAATCTATTTAACTATGGATCATCAAAATTGAAAAATTATTATTTTTAATCTTTGCTCACTTCTAGAACAAAATATATTTAACCCATTTGCATGAAAATTCAATGCTATACCTGCAACATCATATTCTCGATTAATTTTTAAGGATTCTTTAATATATTCAGTACTTACAGAGATATTGATTATTTCGTCAAGAAATTTGTTTCTTTTTTATAAAATCGTAAATATCTGTGCAAATAATGAATATATTTTTTAAAATTCTTACTTCAGCTGGTTTATTAAGAGAAAAATGCAAATATAATGTTGAAATTTTGGGAAATAATAAAGAATATATTTAGGAAACCGAAAATGAAAAACTGGAAAAATACAAATAATTGTCAGAAAAGTGGAAAAAGTGAAAAAAAGTGGAAAAACTCGAAGACATCTTACCTGGAAACAAAGTTGAATTCCTTTCATAATTCCAATCTTCCCTTGCGCCGAGTTTAATTAGGCGGACGCGTCATATTTTTCGTAGAGGATTTTGCTACGTTTTTAACTGGAGACTAATTTCCCGCTCTGCTCGCAAAGTTCTGGGTGATGTACTCGCCCCCAGAGCCCCGGAAGGCACCTCCAGTCTACAGCAGTGTTACCAACATATATCTAATTGTAAGTGTACGATTCCGCATGGAAAACAAAGCCATGGACGCGTTTCCATTTCCACGAGAGCGGTAAAAATGGCTCGAATTACGAAGGCACGCCTCGACGTTATGAAACAAATTAAAAACTAATTAAAACGAGCCGGGAGTGCCAAGTCTAAAAAGCCAACTCACGCTTTTAGAGTCCCAGGAAGCTTTAAACTTGAGCTACTTTCTGTTACGAGATTTTGTTTAAAGAATTGTGTTTCTGCAATTGTAAGGTCATTTTAGAAATGGCCTGCAATTTTTCAACAAGCTGGTTCAATCTTTTCAATTCCAATTTCAGTTTTAAAAAAATCTAGAAATTATGTTTACAAAATATACTTTAAATGTAAATTCAAATAACTTTTAATATCTAGAAACTACAGAAAGTTACTTTTTGAAGAAAAAAAGAAAGGAAAGTGAAAGGAAAAAGAAAAAAGAAAGGAAGAGGATTGACGATTTTGAAAAAAAATCAGGATATTTTTAGAAGCAGCGCACATGCAGTGTCGAGAAATTCGAGCCAGAACCAGAAATATTTATACGATGCTTCGTTAATTAGAGCAACGAGTGCGATATCTATATGGAACGTGTTCAATGCCGAGACATACTCGCGCATGCCATCCGATAAATAAACCGTGACGGGCGCGTACATGTTGTAACATGCGAAGACGTAATTATAAGGCCGCCTCGCATGACTGCGTTTCCGGAAGTGTTAATTTCGACATCTTATCGCCGAAGAATAATTGACATAATATAGACACTAATCGTTCACGACAGCTCTGACAGTTTACACGAATTTGTCCATTTATTTTTAATCACCGTCAACGCTTATCTTTTCTCAACCAATTAGAACTCTTTTCAATACATTAATTCATTTTAAGATTCAATAATACAAGAAAAATACTGTAAAAAGTCGTCTTAAATCATTCCACACTTAATGAGACCGAAAACAGATTCAGAGATTTGAATCTCGCGCGTAAATTAGTGAATCCCCTCGCCCTCTTCAGGCGACTTGCTTAACGCGCCAAATTTGAATTCCTTTACTATTATAGTCTTTTTGAAAAAAATTTAGGATTATTATTCTCCAAAATTCCCAAAAGGAAAGGATTTTTCAAACACAAATCCTGATTTGATTTTCTAGCCGCATGGGACTTTAGAGAGCAGATTCGTGGCCGAAAAGGCGAACGTGTTAGTTCAATTGGCAGAAGGGGAACGGATGGTGAATTTCTCTCGTTTAATAACGGCTCGGTAAATTAAAATGATGGACGTCATCCCGAATGGCGGCCACTGAGAGCCCATCAATTAATGGGAAGCCTCTACTTCATTTGCCTATAAATAAATAATCGTTGAGTGACTCTGCTCGTTTAGGGTGAGACGGACGGAGAAAGGGGTGGGTATAGGGGAGTAAATGGGGAGGTTAACCCTGGGTGGAAATGTCACTCGACGTAGCAGCGGCTTCCAGGTGTAGAGGATGTGCTTGGAACAGTAGCAGGATAGCTTTCAAATATTAACGCCGTCTCGTGGACATCACATACGTTACCCTTTCACTTTCCTCACCCCCTCAAAACCTCCCCTATCTTTTGAATCCTATACCCGTTGTTAACACTCACACATTTCCAAGAAATGGTATCCTTTCATGAAAACCATTCATCGACACTTAGTCATTAATTGTTTAAGGGCTTTGATTGAAAAATTAATTAGCTAAATCTAATTCGTGTTAAAAATTGATTTAACCAAGAGTAGGAGCAAGAAATGGATTTAGAGATTTGAATCTCGCGCGCAAATGGGGAATTCCCTGGCCCTCTGGTGGTCAATCACCTAGCGCGCGAAGATTCAAAAATCTAATTGGTCTCCTCATGAAAAATGGGAACAAATGGATAGAAACAGATAAATTTAAAATCAGATTCTTTTTTACAATATTGAATGTAATTTACACCAATTTGAGAATTAGCCTAAAGAATTAATTTCACTAATTAGCTCAACCAAGAGTGTTGAATGGCTTAGGCAATGTTGGCGAGTTGTGGATGAACACGAATGACGTGAAAGCGGCAGTGACGTCATTAGCAATTCCGATCTCGTCGGGCGGAAATTATGTCCAGTGCGACGCGAGTCGCTCTCAATATCCTTCCCGGACTCTCACCCCCCCCCCCCAACCGACCAACGTTTCCCAACATAGCGATGAAGCACCTAGGTATAGAGGCACCCTCCCGAACGAGATTCCTTCACTTCCGGTTTCCAGTACAGAAACGACTTCGTTCGAGATTGGCTTGAGGCACCCTGAACAAGATATCATTGTCAGATATAGAGCAGCTGATTATTGCAGGATACCTTATGATCGATGTGACTCCTCTCGTAATTAAATCGTGTCCTCAATAAGCTCTTATTGATCCAATTCTGCTAATTGATATTCTATTTTTTAGAAAAATTTCATATTTTTTTGTAAAGTCTTATTATTTCTTTGGATTGACAAGTCACGTGACTTTAACAATGGCCGACGTTGTCGAGAACAGCTGATTAGAGATGGACGTCATTTCAAGACTCTGTTTTAATAATAATTATATTCATTGTACTAAGATTGGCATTTTTTTTATTTGACTGACATGTCATGTGACCTTAACAATGGCCGACGTTGTCAAGAACAGATGAGTTCATCAAATCAATATCAATATCGTCACATCAAGGATCTGCCATAATTAAATTATAAGCCTAATTAAAACTGGCATTACAATCAAATTGAAATTCAATTTTCAAGGAGACTTTTTTATGTTTATTTTTATTTCCTCCGTTCTGTGCTTCCCGATTCCAGTTGGACTGTTTCTTGTTGGATTTTTTGCGCGAAAAACGATATGCAATACTCAGACACGATGAGATTGGAATTTCTTGGTGAATTTCAATCTCGCTTGTCGTCAGGTCTGTCTTTCTCGTTAGCGTCACACACGCCGATGAGGTTTTTCATTAGCTGTTCGCAACGCTCGCATTCTTGTTAGTCGAGCTGGGCGAGGATGCGGAATGGAACGACATTTTTAATTACCGACCGGAGGTAACTGGTCCATATCAGCTGCCAAATATTTCCGGACGTGTCATTGGGAACCAAAGCTGTCCCCTTTCGACGCCCGTCTACCATCGACTCGTCCAACACGCTACTTTTAATTCACGTCGTTTGAATTTCGCGCCTTTTTCATAAAGCTCCTCCTCTCAACTGTCAGTTTATAAACGACGACTTAACAAACTCATATTTCATTCGTTGATATCGCCGAGATGAGGTAGGAAATGAAAATCTATATATAGTTTAACATTTAATAAGGCACCTCTCAATTTAATTCCTTCATTTAATTTCCATTATCAAGTCAATCGCTCGTTTTAAAAAATGGTGGATTATTTATTATTGGGGAATATAAACAAAGTCCACGTAATTAAATTCTGCGTCCGTTTAATTAATTTAACTGAACTTTAAAGAGTTCCAAATTATCATTTGAGTAGGTTACGAGTTAACTGAACTTGCTGTTTAAAATTAAAATTTAAAAATTTAATTATGGTTACGTTTACAATCTTTATTACTTAATAGATGAATTTAATCAGATTAAAATGTTAAATAATTACTGGATTTTATTATTATTTATTTTATGAAGATATAAGAATTTGTTTTGATTATATTCTTCACAAAAAAATTTATTTTCAAGAATCATCCGTTTTTACAGAATTCTTGTAAATTAAAGTAAAACAAAAATAAAATAATATAAAATTAAATAAAACTAAATTTTAAAAAAATTATGTTATTATCATTATTATTATATATAATGTAATTGTATATAATAATCTACAAGTGTTCGCAGCCAATACATTCCGTTCGCAGCATGAAGCTGGTTCGCAGAGATGCTTTTTTTATTATATATATATATATATTATTTTACTATTATTTATATATTTTAAAATTGGTTTTTATATTATTATTACTAATAATAATCTACAAGTGTTCGCAGCTAATGTTCGCAGAGATGCTTTTGTTTTTTTATTATTGCTTCCACATAGAAGAAGCTTTTTTATTTTGAAATTGGTTTTCTATATTTTCATTGATGAGGGCTACCATTGTGTGCCGAAACGTTTGAAGCAATTTAATTGGTTTCAATTCACCTGACCCTAAAGCCAACTACGTACATCAACATTTTCTACGAAATTTATTGAATCATAATTTAAAGTTTATTAATTAATTTTTAACTCTTAATTTAATAATACCGTTTAATTAAGAACATCAACAATTAATTCAAATCCATATTTGAAATGTGAATAGAATTTTTAATACGTGTCATTATACAATTTTCAGAGGAAACGTATTGAAACGAAGGGTGGAACGCCAGAAGGGATTAAAAATTTTTTCTAAAATGAGATTATTAGGTAAAAAGGGATTACACAGCTTTCTAAAATGAGATTATTAGGTGAAAAATTCTGAACAATTCAAATACACCTTCTCACCAAAGGATTCTTTTATAATTTCATTTTTCAAATTTTTTTGCAACTTTTCAATTTTTTTCTGCACTTTTTCAATTTTTTGAAACATTTTTTCGAAATTTTGTTCAAGTCTTTGCAACATTTTTTAAAATTTTGCAACACCATAGCTCCAAATCTACTTTTCTTCTGTGTGTTTGAATTGAAAATAAGATGTTATAAAATATACATCGTAGCCTGAAATTGAGAAAATATGCACCTGGATCAAAAAAAAAATTTCCCAGTATTTTCTCAGAACTCAATTACTTTTTTCAATCAAACTTTTCATGCCTCAATTCAGTACTATAGTATTTCGGTAGCAAGTTTTTTTAAAATTGAAAATTGGATTTTTAATCAGCGTCCAAACTTGAAAAAACGCGCATCTGGAACGAAAACAAAAATTCTCCATCCATTTTCTCGGAACTAAATGACATTTTCCAATCAAACATTTTTTGTGTCGATTCAGCAACTTAATAACCAGAAATCAAATTTGTGTTTTTTTTGTACTTGAAAATTGAAAACAAAAATTCTCTATCTATTTTCTCAGAACTTAATAAAATTTTTCAATCAAAATTTTTTTGTCTGGATTCAGCAACTTAATAACTAGAAATCAAATTTGTGTTTTTTTCTGAACTTAAAAAATTGGAAACAAAAATTGGAAACAAAAAAACAAAAAAAACAAAAATTCTCTATCTATTTTCTCAGGACTTAATAACATTTTCCAATCAAGCTTTTTTTGTGTTGATTCAGCAACTTAATAACTAGAAATCAATTTTGTATGTTTTTTCTAAACTTGAAAATTGTATTTTTATTCACTGGCCAAATTTGAGTAAATGTGCACCCCGAGCGAAAAAATATACTCTCCCTACATTTTCTCGGAACCTAATAACATTTTCCAATGAAACTTTTCGCGCTACAATTCAGTATTGATGTACCTCGAGAGAGGATGTTTGCTTTTTTTTTAAATTCAAAATTAAATTTTACGGAATGTCTTTCGTCCCTCCTGAAAAATCAGCAAAATTTTGTTTAATCCCTTATGGCGTGCCACCCTTCAGATATTATTAAAGTATAATTCAAACTAACGATTATTTTTGTCAAATTTTGAGCATACAATTTGAATAGAAAATATATACAATTTTATGTATATAATTTTAAACATCAGTACATTAAACTAATCAAAATTTTGATATAGTTTTCTTCTTTAAGCAGTATCTTCTAATGTTTTCAATTTACATTCCATTGCCTATTATTTTATGAAAAAGAAAATACTTATAGTCAACTTGATGTTTAATTCCTGTAAATATGAAATAAGTAACTGACAATTATTGTTGAATAGTTATAACGAAATATTACTAATGAGTAAATAAATAACACAAATTCATGGTTGCTTTTTATAATAATTTTTCACTTCGCTTTAAAAGAGAATAATTTAGAGATCTAATAATAATGAAATGTGAATACTGCCGATTCGTCCACCACAAGATTTAGTAACCGTTTTTACTACTTTGTTTAATTCGCACTACTAAACTTTGATTAATTCGCACTACCAATTAATTTAGTAGAAAAATGTAATATCGATGTTAAATTCAGTACTGTGACTGAAGTGAATTAATAGTGTTTCACTGTTAGAGTGAAAATGAGTAAAAATGGTTAAACATTATCATTTGGTGGACAAATCGACAAAGTTTCATTAGTCAAAAGTGACTGTTACATTTGGTGGACAAATCGACAAATTTTCATTAGTCAAAAGAGACTATTACAGAGAGTATGCATAAATACATATTATTACCACAAATTTATGCATTTCATTATTATTAAACCTAAAAATTACGCCCTTTTAAAGCGAAGTAAATAATTATTTAAAAAAGCAACCATGAATTTGTACTATTTACTTACTCATTCGTAATTTTTCAATATAACTATTCAACAATTGTCCCTCACTTATTTTATATTTATTTTTTTCAATTTATTTATTTTCAAAATAAATCCAACAATCCGGAGACCAATTACAGGATTACACATAAGTAACTGCAATTTTACAGGAATAAAACATCAAGTTGACTATGAGTATTGACTTTTTTTATAAAATATAAGGCAATGGGATGTAAATTCAAGAAATTAGAAGATGCTTTTTAAAAAAGAAAACTGTATTAACATCTTGATTGTTTTAATGTAGTTTCGTAAAATTATGGACATAAAATTATATATAGATCGG